>ML399306.1:0-61623 GCA_005239525.1 Nicotiana knightiana | reverse complement strand
GACACCCGGACGATAGCCGGGCACCAAGCCAAACAGCCTGGGGGGTCCTGGCGTTACCCAGGCGTTAGAGCTGTAACGCCTGGGGGGTCCTGGCGTTACCCAAGCGTTAGAGCTGTAACGCCAGGGCCTGCCTGGCCTTACCCAGGCGTTTGGGCTGAAACGCCAGGGTCCCGGGACGACCAGAAATCAAGTTTTGACGGGTTTTAACTGTTTCCAAGTTAGAATAGAAGTCTTGGAGACGTTTAGGGTTCATTCTACACATATAAATAGACCCAAAAATATCACATTAAAGAGCTTATGCGGAGGCAGACTTTGGACAGAGGATTCTACTTAGTTTTTCTTCTCTTCTCTTCTTTTAGTTTTATAGTTTATTAGTTCTAGAGTATTGGGTGTTACATGAACGTTGTAGTTGAAGCTTGAATTATTCTTATTGTTTATCTTAATTGGTTTGTTTATTCAATCTTGTGCTTAATTATTCAATTGCTTGATCATCAATTGACTACTATCTACGAATCTAGGGTTGAACTCGGGAGAGGGAATTCTAGATTGCATATAAGATTGGGTAGAGCAAGATCTTAACCCTTCAGGGGAGCGGATTTGCGGTTAGGATAGGAATATACCTAATTGCCTTGCTTGGTTATTATACGGGAATTATTAATGCGTTCTTGTTAATCCTGATTCCATAGGAATATAGGCATTAGGTTAACTTGAATAGGCGAGTTGTACTTCGGGAGAAGGCTACGAGCAATATTAACCTCGTCAATCAATAAACCTGATTAGAAGATTTAGGTCGAAAACTCAACGTGATTGTTTAACAACCCATAACTCTAGAATATCAATTTACCTTGAATTCATCTTTAAGTTAGTTGTCTATTTAATCTTTTGATTTACTATTTTAGATTAATTCTAGTTAAATATTTGTTTGAGTTTAGTTTAGTGGATAGTTAATCACAAGTCCCTGTGGGTACGATATCTGGACTTAAAATCCTATATTACTTGTCGACCACGTACACTTGCGTGTGCATTGGGAAATCAACCAACACTTACAAAATACATACAACATTAATAACGTGGACCATGATTCCAAACTGTACGCTTGCTACCCAAAATACATATATACTTTCCCTACACTGGGTCTACGGAGCCTCTACAAGTACAAAAGATTTATATACTACTTGCCGGAAATAAGGCCCCGACTATACCTTACACTACACCATAAAATCAAATTAAGGTGACATGAGCGACACGTGGCCCCGGGAGGAAGTGGGGCTCACCAGAACAGCTGATGGAAAGGAGAGGAGGCACTACTGACGGTGGGCTGAATTACCTGCATTAGAACCACCTACATTTATATAAGAAAATGTAGCGTCACCGGCAAAAGGGACGTTAGTACTGTGGAATAGTACTAGTATGTATGAACAAACTTTATCCCAAATACAATCAAACAATACACAAGTAAGAAATAGTAATAGAACCAATCAATCAATGCAGGTGGAAAAGAACAACCAAATCATCAAGTTTCACAATCTCTCCTTTTCCCCTGTAAACATTACCATATTCAAGAGTTTCCCTGATTTTTAATTTCGATGGTGATAACGATCACATTCCGTCCTTATTACCTCATCCACCCTTATTACCTCGGCCACCCCTATTACCTCGGCCACCCTTATTGCCTCACACTTATCAAGCTTATTGCTTTGTGTTGCGGCGTGCAACTTGATCCCACCTGACAGTGATATTTCATAACAGCAAGCACAAACAATTACATCACAAGAATCATCACTTCAAGGAATACAAGTTCATATCAACAATTTATGTATTTGGGCCCAAGGCACCATAACTCTCATCAAGTAGTAATTTCATGAACACGGTGTTGCCACAATCGCTCAATTCAGTTACATTGTTTCACAATACTCTTTTTCATTACTTTCCACGTATGGATTTCAACTATTTTACACATTCCCACATTTGAGAACGTTATCAATCCNCATACCTCGAATCGGGATTTTTCCTTAATTTCTATCTCAAATCACCGGGCCTTCTAGCACCTTCAATCTAATTCATAATGCGGCACATTTAAACTTAGAATTAGGAATCATGAACATGTCTTGAAATCATTTGAGCTTTCTATCAAACACTAGGTGTCCTTTTTAGATTAAATAACCCTTCTTTAGTGAAAGATTACCCCAACCCATTTTCCGTAACTAGATTATGGTAGATCGGGTACATGCATGCAAGGTTCTTAACCCCGTCTTTATGAACTATCCTACCCATGTTTCATTTTAAACAAAATCTGGAAATTTAGGGTTAATGGGGTGGAAGCTTACCTCTTAGAGTGAAGAAATTTGTGTTCTACTTGATTAGTTCCAAGCTTGAGTGATGAAGGAAGACCAATTTCATGAAGTTGGGACTTTCTCTCTCTAGAACCCACTCTTTCCTCTCTCTAATATCCTAGAAAAATGGTCAAAAATGAAGGGGAGGGGTGTTTTTAAAGGACTGGGGTCGGGTGTTAAAATTAGAAAAATAGAAGCCCGACACAAGAATTCGGTCAGGAATGCGGTCGCATTCTTGACATGCTGTCCGCAGAACCGGCCGCATAAGGGCCCTCAAGATGGGCCAAAATTCGAAACACACTGCCCAGGTATGCGACCATTATGCAGTCCGCATACACGTTATGCAATCGCATAATGCGTCGCATAACTTCCCTCCCAAAACCAAAGGCAACAATGCGACAGCTATGCGCAGAACTGAAATGCGATCGCATATTTGACTGCATAGTTGACCTGAAATGGGGCAGTGATCTGCCCGTGTATGCGACTATTATGCGGTACGCATACACGTTATGCAATTGCATAGTGCGTCGCATAACACCTATTTTCTGGAAAAATTTATTCTTTAAGTCTCGGGGTACTTTTTACTCAATTTAGATTCGTTTTAAAAATTTCCATAGTAAAAACAACTCGGTGACTCATTCTGGCATTATTTTAAAAAGAGAAAATGTTACGGGTATTTACATCCTCCCCCCCCCCCTTAAAAATCATTCGTCCTCGAATGAGGGTTTTGGAAATCAATTAGTTTTGAAAGCATGGCATGAAATTTCCAGATTTTCACTAACTCCAATATTTCAGAAACATTTTGCCAGAGTTCCCTTTGTAATTAGACCTACCTACCTGTCAGAGAGCCCCCGAAACACATTTCCAAGCACCATTACACAATTTTAATCACCGAATAACTCATGCACAATGTTGTTACCTCAACAATTGGCAATTATTCAATCATTTTGTCAACTACACATAGTTCTTTCTTCTTATACCACAAATTTGCATATGATTTACATTGCCGCACATAACTTGGTCATTTTAATGAGTCCTATACAACCCAATCACCTCAATATACTATATTCATTTTAATTAATCATTACCAACCTACCCTACCATTAATCACTTGCCTAACACATATGTTCCACAAAAATATCATTTACCTCAAGGGTTACAAACTACCCAAATAGAACAGCGGGTTCAGTTTTAGCACACATTGGGAGATGTGGTGCTTTTGCACAAAACCGGACATAAAATATAATTTGCTTAAAGATGACAGTTCTGACGAACACTACTGGATTTATTCAAACAAATGGGGATATTTTTCTTTCATCTCATTTTCTGCTTCCCACGTGGCTTCCTCAATGTGCTGACTTTGCCACAATACTTTAACTGAAGAAATTTCTTTGTTCCTCAATCTACGGACTTGTCTATCAAGAATAGAAACCGGAACCTCTTCATACGACAATTCTTCATTAACCTCAATAGTCTCAACTGACACGATGGCTGATGGATCTCCAACCACTTTCTTCAACATGGACACGTGGAACATC
This sequence comes from Nicotiana knightiana, assembly GCA_005239525.1. Taxonomy (NCBI): domain Eukaryota; kingdom Viridiplantae; phylum Streptophyta; class Magnoliopsida; order Solanales; family Solanaceae; genus Nicotiana; species Nicotiana knightiana. Next base: position 57,752 of record ML399306.1, on the reverse strand, counting down.
GGGTGCACTAATGACAATTTAGGGGTAATTCCAACCTATAAGCCACTTTTCCTACCCTTTGAGCAATCCGATATGTCCCGACATACCATGGGCTCAATTTTCCTTTCTTCCCAAACCACATTACTCCCTGCATGGGAGATACCTTCAAGAATACCCAATCATCTACTTGGAATTCCAATTTTCTTCGACGAAAGTCTGCATAGGATTTTTGACGGCTCTGAGCGGTTTTCATCCTCTCCCGAATGACTCTGACCTTTTCCAATGCTTGGTGCACAAGATCTGGCCCTAACAATTCTGCTTCACCAACCTCGAACCACCCAATCGGAGATCTACACCTCCTTCCGTACAATGCCTCAAATGGGCCATCTGAATACTAGCGTGAAAGCTGTTACTATAAGCAAATTCGATAAGAGGTAAATGATCATCCCAACTACCCTTGAAGTCCAACACACAAGCCTGTAACATATATTCAAGCATCTGAATAGTCCGCTCTGCCTGACCATCAGTCTGCGGATGGAAAGCTGTGCTGAGATTTACCTGAGTACCCAAACCTTGCTGAAATTTCCTCCAAAATTTAGCCGTGAACTGGGCTCCTCGGTCTGAGATAATGGAAACCGGAGTGCCATAAAGCCTGACTATTTCCTTGGTATATAACTGAGCGTACTGTTCTGCAGTATCGGTGGACTTGACTGGCAAGAAGTGAGCTGATTTCGTGAGTCGATCCACTATCACCCAAATCGAGTCGAACTTGCACTGAGTGCGAGGTAACCCTACCACTAAATCCATGTTGATCATTTCCCATTTCCATATTGGAATTTCCATAAGCTGAGTTAACCCACCAGGCCTCTGATGCTCGGCCTTCACCTGCTGACAATTCGGACACTTAGATACAAAGTCTGCCACACCTCTTTTCATACCGCTCCACCAATAAACTTCCCGGAGATCTTGATACATTTTCGTAGAACCTGGGTGCACGGAATACCTGGAACTGTGAGCTTCCGCCATCACCCTCTCCCGAAGATTATCCATATCAGGAACACATAGCCTTCCCTGGCACCGCAAAACACCATCATCGCTTCCGAGTGAAAATTCCAAAATCTTGCTATTCAAAACTGCCCCCTTCAACTGCGCCAATGCTGGATCAATAAAATGCTTCTCCTTGACTTCCGCTACAAGTGATGATTCTGCCCCATTATGCACCATGACTTTCCCCTTGTCTGAGGTCGAGATACAGATCCCTATACTAGCCAATTGACAAACCTCCCGAGCCAACGACCTCTGATCTTCCTCCAAATGAGCCAGACTACCCATAGACTTCCGACTGAGAGCGTCGGCCACCATGTTTGCTTTCCCTGGATGGTACAGAATGTTCATATCACAATCCTTAAGAAATTCTAACCATTGCCGCTGCCTTAAATTCAACTCCTTTTGCTTGAACAAGTATTGGAGACTCTTGTGGTCTGAGAACACGTCCACATGGACCCCATACAAATAATGTCGCCTGATTTTTAATGCAAACACAACTGCCGCGAGTTCTAAATCATGCGTCAGATAATTCTTCTCGTGATTCTTGAGTTTCCTGGAAGCATAGGCTATAACCTTGCCGTGTTGCATCAACACACATTCCAAACCAACCCTTGAAGCATCGCTATAAACCACAAATCCCTCCGTGCCTTCTGGCAAAGTTAACACCGGTGCTGAAGTCAATCCAGATTTCAATTCCTGAAAGCTCTTTTCACAAGCGCCGGACCATTGGAACTTAGTTGTCGTCTGCGTCAATTTAGTCAATGGGGAGGCGAGGGTAGAGAACCCTTCCACAAACCTCCAATAATACCCGGCTAGGCCCAAGAAACTGTGAATCTCTGTCGGGGTCGTGGGCCTAGGCCAATATTTTACCGCTGTGATTTTCTGGGGATCAACCTTAATCCCTTCTTTGGAAACAGCATGACCCAAAAATGTGACTGACTCCAACCAAAATTCATATTTTGAAAACTTGGCATTTAATTGGTGCTGATGAAGAGTCTGCAGAACTACCCTGAGGTGATTAGCATGATCCTTCTGACTTCGCGAGTAGACAAGGATGTCATCAATAAAAACAATCATGAAGGAGTCAAGAAACGGTTTGAAAACCCAATTCATAAGATCCATGAAAGCCGCTGGAGCATTGGTCAGTCCAAAGGACATTACCAAAAATTCAAAATGTCCATAACGAGTTCTGAAGGCGGTCTTAGGAATATCCTACTCTCTGATCTTCAACTAGTGATACCCCGACCGTAAATAAATTTTGGAGAAGAACCTCGCACCCTGCAATTGGTCGAAGAAATCATCTATCTGAGGCAACGGATACTTATTTTTGATAGTGACTTTGTTGAGCTGCTGATAATTAATACACATCCGTAGGGACTCATCCTTCTTCCTGACGAAAAGAACTGGAGATCTCCACGGCAAACACACTCGGCCGAGTGAACCCGTTCTCTAATAAGTCTTTCAACTGCTCTTTTAACTCCCTCAACTCTGCTGGCGCCATTCTGTATGGTGGAATAGATATTGGCTGCATATCTGGCAATACTTCAATCCCGAAATCGATCTCTCTATCTAGCGGAATCCCTGGAAGCTCATCCGGAAATACTTCAAGAAACTCATTCACGACTGGGGCGGACTCGGGGGCAAACACTTCTGAAATTGTGTCCGCAACCCGGACCAAATGATAAACACACCCCTTTTTAATCATCTTCGAGGACTTAAGGTAGGAAATAAACCTACCCTTTGGCACCACACCATTCCCTTTCCACTCAATAACTGACTCGTTAGGAAACTCTAGTCTCATAATTCTGGTTCGGCAGTCGAGTTTAGCAAAGCACGAGTAGAGCCAATCCATTCCCAAGATAACATCAAAATCTACCATCCCTAGTCCGATAAGATCGGCCGTGGTATCTCGACCACACACCGTGACAACACAATTCCTATAGACTCGTGCGACTGTAATGGACTCACCAATCGGATTCGACACAGAGAATGGCTCATGAAGCTGTTCGGGTTCTATCCCAAAACTTGAAGCAATAAATGGGGTAACATAAGACAAGGAGGACCCCAGATCAATAAGAGCATAACAATCAAGAGCTTGAACAACCAGAATACCTGTAACAACATCTGGAGAAGCCTCTGCACTCTGGAGACCACTCAAAGCATAGAACCGGCTGGGTCCACCTCTACCACGAGCTCTACCTCTAACTGCACCGCTCTACTGGAGCTGGAGGACGTACTGAAGATGCGGCGACTGAAGAACCGGACGGCTGAGAAAAACCACTACCCATGCCCTGACTGGGCGCACGGAAATCCCGCCGAATATGACCTCTCACCCCACACCCGTTGCATACCTGGATATCCAGGTAACAAGGCTCGGTATGGAACCTCCCACACCTAGGGCATGCAGCCCTCCTCTGTTACTGGAACCTCCCTCCTGGACGATCGGACTGATGGGGTCTCCTACTGTCTGATCCTGGTCCCCAACGACTGCTCTGATGATAATGGTGCACTGATGGCGATGCACTGGATGAGGACTGAGCATAAGACTGGGATGGCCTTGATGGTCCTCTCCCCTGAACTGGTCTCCCTCCTCCAACTGAACTCCCCAAGTGGTCCGCTGACCGGGCCCTGCTGAGACTCTCCCTCTCCAACCTTATCTTCAATTCTAGCCTCTGGGGCCTGGGCGAATCCCACTATCTTACCATAATTCATGTCTGAGTGCAAGGCAGCTGTAGCAGCTTCATTCAAAACCAAAGGACTGAGACCCTGAACAAAGTCGAACTCTGGCACCCATAGTAGATACTAACTGAGGAGCGTACTTGGACAACCTCACGAACTCCATGTGGTACACCCATACACTCATATTACCCTGCTTGAGAACCTCAAACTCCATATCACGGGCGGCCATAGCCTCGGCAGGCAAGAAGTGATCCATGAAAGCATCAACGAACTCATTCCATCTCGCCGGAGGACTTCCCAACCCACGGGAATTCTCCCACATCTCAAACCATGAATACGCTGCTCCCCTCAGCCTGTAAGATGCTAACTCAACCCCCTCTATCTCTGTAGCCTTCATAACCCGAAGCGTCTTGCACATCTCATCTAGAAAATCCTGCGGATCGGCCTCCGGATCAATACCTGAGAACTCTGGAGGGGCCAACCGCAAAAACTGATTGACTCTGGAACCGGTGGAATCTCCCTGTTCGCTAGAGGATGCAGGGGCAGCATGAGATCCTTGGGCCTGAGCAGCCACTAGCTGAGTCAACATATGAATAGCTCCCCTGAGGTCCCCATTAGAAGTACCGGGACCTGAAGCTGGAACAAAGAAGGATCAGGACTACCAGCGGGAGGGGTTGCAGCACCCTCTGCCGCAGCAGGAATAGGAACACTCTGATCCGGAACAGAAAGGCCAGGTGGATTCAAAGTCGGGGACTTGCTCTCACCCGCACCATCGGGTACAGATTTCACATCCACACTTATGGTGGCATCGACCTCTAAGCCGAGCCGAGCTCTCTTCTTTGGTGCCATTACTGGAAATTTTGGAACAGAGCACGATTTAGACAAGAATATTCTCACTTTCCACTTCACTGCATGATATAGAATAACAATGAAAAGGGTGTTTCCTAAATGTCCATGTAGCCTCCTAATTATAGATGTGGTCGACAAGACACCGATAAGAAGGGCTCTACTAGACACGGCTCCGAGACATCCTAGGACACTTTTAAAACCTTATGCTCTGATACCAAGTTTGTCACGCCCAAAAATCGAGGGATGCGACCGGCACTCAACCGGGTGACCCCAGTTAAGCGAACCTGATTTGCCTTTCCTATCCCACGCGTTACCCCGTGATTTCAATAAACATCATTCAAGTAAAATAGCCATTTATAACTTAAGCGTAAACTTCCAACTTGAATTCATTTCTACTTTTTATCATTGCTAACACATGATACCAAATGCTTACAAAATACATACAACATTAACAACGTGGACCACGATTCCAAACTGTACGCTTTCTACCCAAAATACATATATAGTTTCCCCACATTGTGTCTACGGAGCCTCTACAAGTACAAAAGATTTATATACTACTTGCCGGCAACAAGGCCCCGACTATACCTTACACTATACCATAAACTCAAATTAAGGTGACATAAGCCACACGTTGCCCCAGGAGGAAGTGGGGCTCACCAGAGCAGCTGACGGAAAGTAGAGGAGGCACTACTGACGGTGGGCTGAATTACCTGCTGTAGAACCACCTACATTTATATAAGAAAATGTAGCGCCCCTGGTAAAAGGGACATTAGTACTGTGGAATAGTACTAGTATGTATGAGCAAACTTTATCCCAAGTACAATCAAACAATACACAAGTAAGAAACAGTAATAGAACCAATCAATCAATGCACGTGGAAAAGAACAACCAAATCATCAAGTTTCACAATCTCTCCTTTTCCCCTTTCAACTTTACCATGTTCAAGAGTTTCCCCGATTTTTCATTTTGATGGTGATAACGATCACATTCCGTCCTTATTACCTTGGCCACCCTTATTGCCTCACACCTTATCAAGCTTATTGCTTTGTATTGCAGTGTGCAACCCGATCCCACCTGACAATCATATTTCATAATAGCAACCACAAACAATTACATCACAAGAATCATCACTTCAAGGAATACAAGTTCATATCAACAATTTATGTATTTGGGCCCAAGGCACCATAACTCTCATCAAGTAGTAATTTCATGAACACGGTGTTGCCACAATCGCTCAATTCAGTTACATTGTTTCACAATACTCTTTTTCATTACTTTCCGCGTATGGATTTCAACTATTTTACGCATTCCCACATTTGAGCACATTATCAATCTTTCGTTCATTACACATCAAACACCTTTCACAACCTCATACAACACAGTAGCATGACAATCAACCAGGAAAATCAGAGAATAGAATCTCACGCCTCAACACATCTGAACAATGAATTCCAAATAAGGTACACATACCAAATACTCGAACCCAACAAGAGGATTCCACGAAGGTTAAAGTTAGCCATACATACCTCGAATCGGGATTTTTCCTTAATTTCTATCTCAAATCACCGGGCCTTCTAGCACCTTCAATCTAATTCATAATGCGGCACATTTAAACTTAGAATTAGGAATCATGAACATGTCTTGAACTCACTTGAGCTTTCTATCAAACACTAGGTGTTCGTTTTGGATTATATAACCCTTCTTTAGTGAAAGATTACCCCAACCCTGTTTTCCTTAACTAGATTATAGTAGATCGGGTACATGCATGCAAGGTTCTTAACCACGTCTTTATGAACTATCCTACCCATGTTTCATTTTAAACAAAATCTGGAAATTTAGGGTTAATGGGGTGGAAGCTTACCTCTTAGAGTGAAGAAATTTGTGTTCTACTTGATTAGCTCCAAGCTTGAGTGATGAAGGAAGACCAATTTCATGAAGTTGGGACTTTCTCTCTCTAGAACCCACTCTTTCCTCTCTCTAATATCCTAGAAAAATGGTCAAAAATGAAGGGGAGGGGTGCTTTTAATGAACTGGGTTGGGTGTTAAAATTAGAAAAATAGAAGCCCGACACAAGAATGCGGTCAGGAATGCGGTCGCATTCTTGACATGCTTTCCGCAGAACCGGCCGCATAAGGGCCCTCAAGATGGGCCAAAATTTGAAACACACTACCCAGGTATGCGACCATTATGCGGTCCGCATACACGTTATGCAATCGCATAATGCGTCGCATAACTTCCCTCCCAAAACTAAAGGCAACAATGCGACAGCTATGCGGTCCGCAGAACTGAAATGCGATCGCATATTGGACCGCATAGTTGACCTGAAATGGGGAAGTGATCTGCCCGTGTATGCGACCATTATGCGGTATGCATACACGTTATGCAATTGCATAGTGCGTCGCATAATACCTATTTTCGGGAAAAATTTATTCTTTAAGTCTTGGGGTACTTTTTACTCAATTTAGGTTCGTTTTAAAATTTTCCACAGTAAAAACAACTCGGGGACTCATTCTGGCATTATTTTAAAATGAGAAAATGTTACGGGTCTTTACAAATACACGGATGACGAATACTAATTCTATCAATTTCAGTTAACCATTGCAAGATGCATATTCATTGGCATATTCTAACTAATCTAGCATGAAAGACCCTCTAATTTAACTTTCAAATTTAATTAATCTAGCATGAAAGACATAAAATTAGGATCACACAATCTTATACTATCTCTATTTGTATAGATGGCGGATGAAAGTTTAAACAGTGTTGCCGATTCAAGTGAAAGCTTACCTATTACTCAAGATAGAAACACCAACACCATTGATACTCAAGATTCTAAGAAAGGAAAAGCCATGTAATCTAGATCCGACGTTTGGAATCATTTTGATAAAGCTGAGGTAAATGGGGTTGGTAAAGCAAGGTGTAGATATTGTAAGCAAGCTTTTGCTGCTTACTCATCTAAGAATGGAACAAGCGTATTTAAATCTCATTTGAATAGATGCAAATAATACCCACCTATCATTGATAAAGATAAAAGTCAAACAAAGTTAAATTTTCAATCTTGCCAAAGTGATGAAGGATCACTTTGGAAATTTGATCAAGAAGTGGTTAGGAGGGACTTAATTGAGATGATAGTTATTGATGAACTACCATTTAGCTTTGTAGAAAATGAAGGCTTTATGAAGTTTATGAGAAAAACTCAACCACAAATTCGTCTTCCTTCCCGTAGAACAATAAAAAGGGATTGTTATGAAGTTTACGGTGAATTGAAGCAAAATCTAAGAAAGTCTTTTAGAGAAGCACAACCAAAAATTTGCCTCACAACAGACACATGGACTTCATTACAAAGAATGAATTATATGTGTTTGACAGCTCACTTCATTGATAGGGATTGGAAGTTGCATAAAAGAATACTAAATTTTTGCCCTATCACTAGTCATAAGGGTGAAGAGATGGCTAAAGCTATTTCTAATTGTTTGCTTGAATGGAAATTAGACAAGGTATTCACTATTACTGTGGACAATGCTTCTTCAAATGATGTCACATTCAAAGAATTGTCTAAAAAGTTAGATATGTGAAAAACCAATATGATGGGTGGTAAACATCTTCATGTGAGATGCATGGCTCATATATTAAATCTAATTGTGCAAGATGGTTTGAAAGAAATTGATGCTTCTATCTCACGTGTTAGAGATATTGTGAGGTATGTGAGAGCTTCACCTGCAAGGACCTTTTAAAGTTTAAACAGTGTTGTGCACATGTAAAGGTAGAATGTACCAAAACATTGTGTTTGGATGTTCCTACTAGGTGGATTTCCACCTATTTGATGTTGGATACGACACAAAACTTTGAAAAGGCCTTTGACAAGTTCCATCTTTTTGATGATTGATTTTCTGCTTATCAATGTTCTAGTGAAGATGGTAGTAGTGCATGTCCTCTTGAATCTGATGGTTGGGTGAATGTGAGGAATCTGATACAGTTTCTTGCAAGATTTCACGAGCTCACCAAAAAAGTTTCAGGTTCACGTTATGTCACTTCTAATGCTCATTTTGAGGATGTATCTGAACTTTATTGTCATTTGAAAATGTGTTTAGTTAGTGAGGATGAGAATTTGAGAAAAATGGCTGAGCGGATGCAAGAAAAGTTCAAGAAGTATTGGGGTGAGCCCGAAAAGATGAATAAAATGATTTTTATNTTCCGTCTTGGATCCACGTAATAAATTTGAATATGTAGAGGGAGCACTTGAAGAACTTTTTGGGGAGGAAAAGGGGAAGAAAAGAAATGATGAGGTGTATGCTTATATGAATTCTTTGTTTGAAGAGTATCTAAAAAAGTATTCAACTGTATGTTGTCCTCAATCTCCATCTAGTTCTACTTCGTCTAATAACACATCTAATACATTTAGTAGGAGTGTTATAACCGCATCATTAATAAGGACAAAGCTTCACTTGAAGAAACAAAAGGAAGACAATGGAAGTGAGGGTGATAAATCGGAGTTGGATAAATACATTAGTGAAGAAAAAGAGCCTTTTAATGAAGAATTTGATATCTTAAGTTGGTGGAAAACACATGCTCCTAGATTTCCTATTCTTTCGGAGTCGGCTCGTGATGTGTTGGCCATTCCAATTTCTACTGTGTGGCGTCGGAATGCGCGTTTAGCCCCGGTGGCCGTATTCTTGATTCATTTAGGAGTTCATTGACTCCTAAATGTGTGCAAGCTCTTATTTGTGTTCAAGATTGGCTTAGAGAAGAGAAGAATCATATTAGTGTTGAAGAAGACTTGAAGTATCGTGAAGAACTCGAGCTTGGTAAGATTTAATTTTTGTATGTATTTTAGTTCAAAATAATATATCATACTTGTTAATTTGTCATTTTCATTGACATATTTGGTCGAATTATCTTTAGATATGAAAAATAATGGAAGCACTACTAGCATTGTGTGATGTATAGTTGCAACTTGCAACTTGAGTGGTAAGTTTAATACACTATTTGTTTGGTGATATACTTTTATAGTTTTGTTTTATTATCATCAAAAAGTAATATTCTAACTTATGATTTATATATTATTTAGGTTCAAGTGCAATCATCAATCATGCCTCGTGCTCCAAAAGTATGATGATGTTATTCTGTTTATTCAAGTGCAATCATGGAAAAAAACGCTGCTGGTTTTTAAGAATTAGTCTGTTAATGTTCTGCTGCTACCCTGCCTATAATGTTGTTGTGAGAGTGAGACTAATTTAATGTTCATTATGCTGCTGCTGTAATTTTGTTGTGAGAGTGAGAATGATTTATTGTTTATTATGTTGTTGTTGTAATTCTGTTGTGGATTCTTCTGCTGTAATTCTGCTTCTAGCCTGCTGTAATTCTGTTGCGGATTCTGGCATTCTGCTGCTTGCAGCCTAGCCTGCTGTAATTTTGTTGTGGATTTTGGCATTCTGCTGCTAGCCTACTGTAATTCTGCTCATCTATTGCTGTAATTAGGTGTGACATTGTTTCAAAGTTGTAACCTTTACTAGTAGAACTGTAGAAGAATTAACATGTTGATATATTAGCACTGCTTGAGTTTAAAAAGGTCACGTAATGGTATTTCTGAATTCTGTATTGGTTACTGGTGCTGCTGGTTTTGTAGTAAGTAGGAACTCATGTCTCTGTTGCCCTTAAGGCTTAAACGTGGTGAATTAACAATTATGATTTGTGAACGTCAATTTGGTTTTGAACTTGGTTATGTGAATTGGTCACTGATTCTGTTTTTGAACTTGTCTATTGTTTCTGTTGCACTTAAACGTCTGCAACATTTGGACTGCTATCTATCTTCATTCAAGAACCAAGATTGCACTTGAATCACTATCTATCTTTGTGTTGCTTATTTAGAAAATATTAAACCGAAATTGTACCGAACCAAAATAATAAATATCGAACCGTACCGAAATAATTTGGTACGTACAATTGATAAACTGAATACCGAACCAAAATTCTTAAATATCGAACCGAAATACTGAATGCCCACCCCTAGTTCAGATTCTCTTAGTCGCAAGTTGGTACGCAAGGATAAGTGAGGAACTGAGTGCCAGTTTTGCCCCCCCGTTCCCCCTGGTCAGGGCGTGACAAAAGTGGTATCAGAGCAGTTCTGCCGTATGGAGTCTACAATGTGTCTAGAATCTTGTTAATGGGTGTGTCGTGCACCACACTTATAAGCAGGTGGCTACAGGGAATTTAGGACTGTCACTCTTTCTTTTTACTCTAGATTGTGTGGTAGAGCTCAGTTGTAAGAACTCAATTTCCTAAACTCTATCTTATTCATAATACGACGATGCCTACATCTAGAAAGACAGTTGGTAAGAGATTGCATGTGGCTATGGAAGAGTTGATTCAGAGGAACTAGATTTTTCATGATGTTTATGATGAGTAAATGTAAGGCCTCCAGTAGATCATGTGTGTACTAAGACATGTAAGCCTCTTGATAAGGAGTCTTTAAGGTAAGAATATCTATTGACCCCTATGGTGAAAGGCAATGAGATATTCAGAATATAGATACAAGTTTCAACAAGTAAAAGAAGCAAGATGAAGAAGGGTACGAGGCACCCAGTTAATGAAGATTATCAGTATTTACAATTCAGGAAGAGGAATATAAGCCTTTTGAGTTACCGTCAACAATATAAGAGGTATGTACAATTGGCCACCCCCATCTCATTTATTCCCTATGGGGGCGAACAAAAGTAGCATAAGAGAAATACGGATATCAGGATCCGACTGGGGTTAGAGTGACCCAAAATGGTGGATGGATTGTTTGCGTTAGTTGACATTTTCGAAGGATATTGCAAATGTGCTAATAGATCTCCTTGTGAGACAACCAGAGTGTGCACTCTAAAATAGTACAGCTAGATATGATTACTACAAATATAGTCACTGGAAGCCTCAAAGGGATAAATATTACCTTAGTGTGGCTCTCGTCCTATAACAACCCGATCGGTCGTTTTGAGCTCTAGCGCGTCATTCATCGGTTTGAAGTCATGAGCAGCTCCATTTCAGGTATTATGACTCGTGGGCATGGCCGGAGTTGAATTTCGGGAAGTTCGGAGTCAAATTGGAAAGAAAATTGTCATTTCAGAAGCCTTAAGTTGGAGAAATTGACTAAGATTGGAATTTTTAGTAAACGACCTCCGAATCAGAATTTGAAGGTTTCAGCAGGTTCGTATGATGATTTCGGACTTGGGCGTATGTCCGAATCGTGCTTTGGATAACCTGGGAGTGTTTCGGCGTATATTGTGGAATTAGTGTTTTAGAAGAATCTCATATATTTGGGTTGTAAGGCATTTCAGTGTTATAGATGTCCGTTTGGGTTTCCGAGTCTGGGAATAGATTTGTATGGTGATTATGGAGTTGGGAGCACGATCGGAAGTGAATTCGAATGTCCATAGGTCATTTTGAAGTCATTTGGCTAAAGATAGGAATTTGAAGGTTTTTGAGAAATCCGACCGGAAGTGGAAATTTTGATATCGGGGTCGGAATGTGATTCCGGAAGTTGGAGCAGGTCTGTAATGTCGAATGCGACTTGTGTGCAAAATTTGGGGTCAATCAGACATGATTTTATAGGGTTCGGCATCGGAGGTGGAAGTACGATTCGTGATTTCGGCGTTGTTTGATGTGATTTGAAGCCTCGAGCAAGTCCGTGTGATGTTACAGGACTGAGTCGTGTGATTGGATGGGGTCCCGGGGGCCTCGAGTGTGATTCGGGGTGAGTTCGGATCATTTTTCTCTGTTTTGCTATTGCTGTTTTCTGGTGTCACTGATGTGCTATGCGATCGAGGTCCATGGAGTGCGATCGCGGAGAAGAAAAATGGAATGGCGAGATTTTAGCTTATGCGATCGCAGGAGTTGGTGTGCGATCGCGAAGAAGACATGGGGCTGGCTTGTGCGAACACAGTGGGAGGTCTGCGATCGCGAAGGAGGAAAATGGGAGGTAGCTGGGATGGCTTGTGCGATCGCGCGGTGTAGAGTGCGATTGCATAATGTAGAGATTAGGGCAGCATGGTTTGGCCTATGCGATCGCGGTGGCCTTTATGCGATCGCATAGAGGGGCAGTGCTGGGCAGATTGTTTTTAAAACGGAATTTTTGTCCATTTCTTCATTATTTCATGTGGTGTGGGCGATTTTGAGGAGCTTCAAGAAGGGATTTTCATCACGCATTACTAGGTAAGTGATTCTTTCCCATTCCTAAGCTAAATATGTGATCTTACATGGAATTAGACATGAGAATTTGTATAAAATTGGGATTTTAAGAGAAGACCTAGAAATTTGGTAATTTGGATTTTAGCCACAAATTGAGCATGAATATTTGAGTAAATTGTATATTTGAGCTAGTAAGTCTATGGGTAGAGTTTATCTTTGAGAAATTTCGGATTCCGGGCATGTGGGCTCGAGGGCCTTTTGGTTGAGCGGAGCTGGGAAATTATATAATTTGAATTTGTTGCGAGTATTAGAGTTAATTTTCATTGGTTTGTCGTTATTTGAATAGTTTTGGGGCGTTGTGCATCCATTGGGGTCGTCGGAAGGGCTTGGAAGCCGGTTATGGAATTTTGGAGTAAGGTAAGTCTCATTTCTAACTTTGTGAGGGGGAATTGTCCCCATAGGTGAACTAATTAAATATGTGCTACTATTTGTGGGGGCTACGTACATACGAAGTGAAGAGGGTCCGTGCGTAGCTAGTATTATGCTTATGTCCGGGTAGTCTAGGACCCACTAGCATGCGTTACGTGTTGTACATGTGATCCTGCCAATAATATTAGACTAATAATGCTATTGAATTTGTAATTTATTCCTAAGAAGGCTAGAGTGTACCTTTCTTAATCATTTAGAAAGAGAATTGACTCCTCCGTGGATAATTGTATTCCTGATAAGGTTATATTATTGAATATTATTAAACTTGGCAAATGAATATCGAGAAAAAGTTTTAAATACTATTTTTGTGACTTTTAAAAGAGAAATTTATCATTTACTCGAGTATTTGTTTTCCCGATGAAGTCGGGGTGGACTGTTGATTGTGCATGACTGCATGTGACCGCTTCGCAATTTATATTTCGCGAGCGGAGTGTTATTTCCCCCACTCTCATGGGAGCGGGCCATACGCCACGACGTGATTGAAAGATATATTATGGTTCGGGACGTTCGACCCTCGACAGTGCACATATATGATTATTATGATGGCTCAGGCCGGTTGTCCTTATCTCGTATGCGGATGTTAAATTGTTAATGATTTCATGGATTTTGAAGTAACAAGATATTTGGGGAAAAAAATGAAGTAGTAATTGTTTGTTTACTTTCAGTATTTATTTGAATTACAGTTATCTTTAATGTTTACTGTTTTTATCATCTTCGTATGCCTATTACTGAGGTTAGGCGGGATACTTACTGAGTACACGTTGTTTTCGTACTCATGCTACACTTGCTGTGCATTTTGTGGCACAGTTACCTTCATAGCGATATGGCTGACTTGGAGACTTAGACGAGCTGCATCATTCGGAGACGACCCGCAGTCGGCAGAGTCTTCCTCTATGTATTTATATTTATTTTTAACCCCTTGTCCAATTTGTATTTCGGACAAGCTCGTAGTATTTGTGAAATTCTTAAAATTTGCTCATGTACTTGTGTACCGGGTTCTGGGATGTATTTGGGGTGTATTTCATCATAATGGAGTGTTAGACTATTGTTTTTACTTAATGGATTTTTATTTAGTTGTTACGTGTTAAAGTGAAAGGTAATGATTTCAAAAATGCAAAAACAGGAAATTTAACTTAACCATTTAATGATTGGCTTGCTTGACAGTGGTGTCCGGCGTCATCACGACCTTATGGATTTTGGGTCGTGACACGTCCCTAGTAGATAAACAATGTTAGGCAATTCGAAGAGCCAATGGATGGATCAAGGGGAGCTAAAAGCAAATGAATGTCTTGTTGAAGTCTTCAAAAGAAAGTGATACATAGAGATGTTAACAGGGAAGTAAGAAGAGAGTTAATGAAGCATTATGAGTAAGATGTGATACATGAATGACAACAGTAGATAAAAAAACGACAGTATTAGAGAGTCAATAGCCAAGTGAAGGAAAAGACGAGAGGTGACAGGCCTTGAGACTACAAAATAGTGTAGGCCATAAAGTCATATCCCCATTTCATGAAATAAGTTCTTGACTCTAACGTGAGTACCAAAAGGAAAAATTAGACCCCCGGAGTAATGGAAATCAGTATGGGCTGGTGAACAAGATAAACTAAACATGAATTAGAGATTGAGTGATTCGATAATAGTCGGGATCATGAGAATTTCAGAGATTGCGTTCTGGCGATAATAGAATGGACAACAGAAAAATAAACTTTAAAGGTCATTCAGGAAGATGCTTCCCTAAAGCAAGCAATGTGAGCAAAGTTAAGCTTAAGGGACTATATGTGCTAGTTATTCTAAGTGTCACCCTCGTAAGTAAGGAATTTCGTTATCCTTGGTGCAGAAGGATTACCACAAGGCGAGTAAAGGTCATCGATGATGTAAAAAAATTCCGAAGATGAAGAGGTAAAACATCTATAGGTGGATCGTCGTAGCTCCAAATCTTAGTATTCCCCTAAGGGGGGGGGGGAGATATGGATTGATGTGGCACTAAGTTAGAATTAAGTAGTTCTAGTAACTATGAAATGGTAAAGGAAGAACGCGAAAAAAAATGAGAAAGGAATGAGATTGCACCTATTCAAATCCTACAGATATGCTATGATTCAATAACATCATGCAAACACGTCGTCAAGGAGAGGAAGTAAGGGTTCCTGCCCGAGATGTTAGTGATAAATAAGGAGCCAGTGCGAGAGGTAAGTTAAGACAAAGGAAATAACGCAAGAAAGATTATGCAGAATATTGATATGAGTATGGACCAACCAGTATTTAGTAGTTAATTCAGCAAGAACTTAGTTATGGCGAGATAAGAGGACATAGACAAATCAGCAGGTCATGCAAGATAAACATAATGAACCCAACATAGAGAATCCAATCTCGCAGATAATGATATCGTGATCCTTGAGTAATATTCAGATAGAAGTTGAGGTAGCTAAACGTACCGTATGAGTGTTACAAAAATAAAAGAGAGTTCCACTGGGAAGACAGTTAAAATATTAGTTCAAAAGCAACCTTACAAGCACAAAGGCGTGGGGGTAAGTAACTACCGATAATTATAGTCAAGGAAGGACATCAAAAATTTTGTCCAATATACGATGTGATAAGCTCGCAGCTTTACAAGAGGCAGAGAGTCCTCCCTGGATAGTACAATGAATGACTAGATGAGGAAGTAAGGAGGAAGGCTTCAACCTAAGCTCAATGACCTCAAGAGGAAGTGATCTTATAACAACATTCTCACAACAACGTTGTATGAACTCTATAAGAAAGTATCACCTACCGTGGCTAATGGACGGGAATTAAAAATCAGAAGCGATATTCAAGATTATATGAGTTGTATGGAATTCTAATATGTATACGCACTAAGATAAGTTAAGTATGCACGCAACAAGTGGCAGAACAACCAGAAAAGAAATTGCTTGCATTTAAAGAAAGTTGAGAAGGAACGAAAAGAATTATTCGATTACTAATCCAGAGTTAGTTACATTATGAACACACTTAAGACTTCAGAGTATTATCCATGCAGCATATATGTTGACATTCATACGGCCGTAGAAGACTCTAGTATAAGTTAAAAGAAAGAATTGAGCCCAGGGCATAGACAAAGGATTGAATAATTGGAATATTGTATCATGGATAATCCATAGAGCCCATGAAAGGCTACAGTAATAACTAATACCAGGAGTCGCAGATCGGACGATAGCTTAAGCCTACATGAAGTCTGATCAGAAGGAAGAGGAGACTAAAGAGTTTAATCAACTAAGTAAATCACGAGTCTGATTATTGGACCCAAAGAATTATAGAATCATGATTGAGAATATAGCAGAATCAATCTTAGTATCAGAGGTGCAAGAGAGATAGCACAACAACCATATTCTATAATGGCTCTACGATAAAGCCAATTAGAAAAGTACCAGCCTCATAAGAATTCAGTATGAAGCTCCTATCGGATTGAGTATGCGCCAGAGGTACAAGTATTATAATAGCATTACAAGTTGTGGATATAAATCATACCTATGTGGAAGTGGGGTTATGAAAGAGATGGAAGATACGATGCGAGATTTTAAGGTAAGTAAGGTAAAGATGATCAACGTACGAGATACTCAGGTGTAGAAGGTTATGAATAATCCATACTTCATATAGAGAGCTAGAAGCGTTGGGATTCAATATCCAGGAATGATAGTGGTGTCATTAGTGGAATATCTTCCAGCCTATGGTTTCTAGGCACCGAGAGATCTATTCAAGAGAGTAAAGAAGAGTTGGAGACGATACGATGTCTCGCTTGATGTTCCAAAATAACATAAGGAAGTCTATGGTGAAAGCAAGTTGAAGGGATGTTAGAAGTAATATAAGTAGATATATGTAGGTCGCAAGCAAAAATATGTTAGAGCGACAAGGTTTTAGAAAGACAGGAGTAAGGATAAGAAAAGACAAGTAAGAAGGTGACGAAAATGGATAAGTCCTCGGGATTAAGCCCATGAAAAAAGGAGAGCTGATGGTTTGTCTAAGTTATTGAATGTTCTGTATAGCCTGAATGAACTCAAAGGAGTCTAAGACTAATAGCATTTAGAAAAGATAGAATGTTTCCCTGGTAGTAGAATGAAGGTGTAATTGTGAAAGATAAAGGATGATGTTTGGGCCTTCGATTAAGTAATAATTTGAAGGAAGAAAAAAAAGGGATTTCATGAACTATACGGGATGAAAATACCCACGTAAGGTGAATCACATTGGGATGCTATGAAATACGGTTATGGAAGTATATTATCTCCCTCAGGTGGATCAGTCTAATCACTTCTGATGAGATGTAAGCCCACAATGTATTATGTAAGAGGTTTCAAGTTATCAGTAGTAGATTGCAGATCAACACTACGGTGAATCAACAACGGATGGATAAAAGCTACAAAGTATGAGATGATATTAGGCAATCATTCTTAACATGAAACGGTAAGGAAGAAGCATTAAAGGACTTAGATTTATACATATAGGATAAGCAACGAGAATAACCTGGAGTTGGTAGCAAATCTCAATGAGAATAAATCGAAGTAAGAGTTATGGTATAGTATGGCCTACTTAGATGTAGTAAAACTAATGATGTCCAAAGGGAGAACTTGACATAATTTAGTATATGTTCACAAAGTAAGGCCTATAGATTGGCTAAAAGCTAGAGGAAAGAGGAGAGAAGAGTCGCATAGGCGCACATACAAAGTTAGAGTTGTCAGGCTGCATGATAGAAGGTAGAAACAGTTACGAGATTAGAAGGATTCTGACTACAAGTCGTGGTGTGAGAAAGAGGATTAAAGGGGGGAATGCCCTGGCCTTTGGATTTATTCCAAGAACAGTTGCCAAAATAGCAAGGAGAATATTAAAGTATTCGCAAGAGCTATGGGTTATGAGAATGATAAGTGCATCAGTCAATATTCGAGAATGAATGTTCCAAAGAGGGAATAATATTACACCCCATATTTATTTTATACGTGAAACTACGCCATAAATAAATTGATGAAAGCTCGAAAATGAGATGTTACATCCCGCATTTTTGTACGTTAAAGTTTCATCGTAAGTTAATCGACGTAAGCTCGAGAATGAGATTATTTTGGGAATATAAGTATTATGATATCCCAAACAAGCGATATGTAAATTCGTGAAGGTGATAGGGTAAGCAAATCAAAGAAAATGAGTTTCGTCGAAGTTGACAATTTGGGATAAAGTACGGTCTGAGCTATAATACCCGCCATTTATGGACTAGTGCTATACAAGGTACCACATGACCATGATAGTAAGGTGTATAAGGTTGTTAAAAGTAAGTAGTATTTTAAGTAATTTGAGATAATTCTTAATTATGAGGGTAATTGGTTAATTATTAATTAGTGGGAGATTAATAAATTAATAATTAATTAGAATTGGATAAGCTTGATGGATCTTACCACCACGTGGCAGCCCATAAAGTGGTTAACAAAGCCATTAAGTGACTCATATAAGGTGTAGCAAGGTGTCACATTATTAGAGTATAAACAAGGTTAACATTTCCTTTAGTTTTCTGAACATGAATATTACACAACTATATTCACTTTAGCAATGCCAGCTAATGTTTGCTTACCCCCCCCCCCCCCCCCCCCCCCCAAGATTAGAAGATACAACATCACAATTCAGAGAGATTGCATACGTGATTTACATTGGTCGGAGCTGCAACGTGAGATTTTGCAGTTCTAAGGAAGTATAGTGCAATCTTTCTCAAGAATATCATATGGAATTTCCCATACTTCGATCCACCGTTACATGTTGTCGCAATTGATGCGTGTTAGAAGGATTGTCAAGAGAATCGACTCAGGTATGTTAAGGCTAAACCTTTCCTTCATGTTAGCATGATCCAGTAACTACAAGTGTTTGATAACAAGACATAAAGAGAAGTTCATACTCCCAAATTTATATACATTATCCTAGTATCCTAAGTTACAATATTCTCCCTTATCGGGACTTCATTTTCAATTGAGTATTGTCTTCTTCTGGTCAAGAGAGCAGAGAGTCTATATATAAAGTATTACAGTATTTTCACTACCATCGAGCTATAATCGATGGGCAGACCCCTATTGGGAAACCTCTGATCAGATGGTAAGTTATATACCAAGCTTACTGTGGCTGAGCACCTATGAGCGGCTCATCATGGCCGAGATACAGAGCTTGGTATGGCCGAGCACCTATGAGCGAGCCTACTATGACAGAGCAGTTATATATACCGAGCCTTATAGGGCCGGACAACTATTTTACTTACTATATTAAGAGAATTGAGTCAGTATCAGCATGTAAGCATATCTTCAGATTATATTTGACTCCTAGTTACTTTCAGTTATTATATTATCAGTTTAGTTTCAGCTTTCAGTTATTCTGTTGCCTTACATACTCTGTATTTTTTCGTACTAACATCATTTTTGCTGGGGATGCTGCATTTTATGCGTGCAAATTCAGACTCACAGACGAGTAGACCTCCTCAGTAGGTGTTTCCCGAGTTCAGCTTGATCGGTAAGCTCCACGTCCTACGGAGTTGCTGGGTCTAGAGTTTTATATATATCTTGTGTATATATGTATATATGTTATGAGTATGTCGGGGCCCTGTTCCAATCACAGTACATCCATCAATAGATCCTTGTAGACATATCCTGTTAGTTAGTGCAGTATGTTGGGCTAGTAGGCCTTATGTATATTTGTTGGTTTGCCAGCTGTAGTAGATATGATAGCCATGTCGGCCCAGCTTTATATTGATGTGTAGTCAGCATTCACAAATTGTCTTGCAATGTGGCCCATGTCCAAAGTATGACATTATATGTTCAGAGTCCCTTAGTTGCAAGTTGGTACGCAAGGATAGGTGAGGCACCGAGTGCCGGTCTCTTCCCCCCCTCCCCCCTCCCCGATTCAGGGCGTGACATATTATTGCACCGACCATTTTCATATCCTCAAATAGAGGAGTGAAATTGAACGAGATCAACGAGGTAGCCTTATATTTTGATAGGGCCTTGGCCTTAGGTGGGGCTTTAGCCTGAGGTGTAGGATGCACTATACTTAACTATCTATCAAAACACAAGATACCAATTCATGAGCAAAGCGGTATAACATAAATGGGTCGTAACAACCCCACACTTAAAATTGTATCGTATGTCAATTCGAAGAATCGTGTGTTACTCAGACTTCACCACAATCAATTAAGCACAATAGCATTAAAAATTTTGAGCACTTTACTATCAAGCCAACAATTTCAAGCACACTTTATCAACTTATCCTGGATCCGATGAGCCAACCCTCACTTGAATTTCAAGTACATTCTGCCCACATAATACAAATAATTCAATCCCGGAGACTCGGGCTCCAATTAGGACTAAGATCACCTTTGAGGTAATTTATCAAACGTTTGGCGTGCACAATTATGTATGCGTTCCTTTATGGGTGAGGTATTACCTCATCCTCCCAAATAGGCTTGGGAATTGATTGGAAACACTCATACAACAACAATAACAAGATTTTCATGGGTTAAAAGGGGTTGGGATCAAATTTATTATAGCTTCACCATTATAGCATGCTACCAAAGCTTACTAGCTAACACCACAAAAAATCAGAAAGAGAAGAGAGCAAGGGAAAGAGAAGAGTACTTGAGAGACATAGAGAGAGAGAGAGAAAGCAGAGAGCTCTTGGAGGAGGGAGGGGAACGTGTGTGATTGTGTATGTAGATGGTGGAGTTGTTATGTGTGTGTGTATGTTCAAGTTGAAATTTAGAAGAGAAAGAAGGGTGGCAGTGTCATTTGGAGTTGTGGGTGTGTATAATAAGATAGTGGCAGAATAGTCATAAGAGTCGGTGGGGTGAGTCTATGTGGGTGAGGTCGGGTAAAAGTTAGAAAAGAGAAAAGTAAGAGACTTACCTAAAGGCCACCATTGTGCGCGCGAGGCAAGCTCAAATGCGAGCCTCTTCTAGATCATGACGCCTTCTGGATTGAGGAAGACAGTGCCCTAAGGTGCACTATGAGATGCTAGGGCAAGGAAGGATAGGTGCGATGCACCTTATGGCGCAAAGTCTGTTGTTCCTTAAGGCGTGCGAGGTACGGATAGGGACGGAAACCATTTCTTGCAAGGCACCACGTAGCACGGTGATCCCTGCAGTTTGGACTCTTCCCCAACACTTTCACGTATTTTCCTGTCCATTTGCTATTCCTTTCACATGCTTCTTCCCTAACATCCGACTCCTAGGCACATCTTTCATCTGATTAGCTCCAAGACCTGGCAAAACCTATAACAATCACACCAAGATATCTTGTTAAACCACCTAAGAAACATAAATAAAAAATATTTCGCCACTACATCTAATCTAAGAATTGGATTTCCTCCTAACAAGCGCCTTAGTTAACGTCATGCCATGATGAATACAACATCACCAAGTGTTGTTTCCTAGGAAGTGCCTGATTTAACGTTGTGGCACGACTCAATTTAATCCACCTCACGGGCCCTTCAAGTAAATGGTTGAGATAACTCATTCTTCCTCAACTATGCCTTGATAGTGCTTCAAACTCTTCTTATTGACTCAAAAATTATTGGTTTGATCCTCCGATTTGACCTCCACTGCTCCAAAAGGAAATACGTCTACTACACAAATCGGTCCTGACCATCTTGACTTCAACTTGCCTGGAAACAACCTCAGCCTTGAATTGTACAACAATACCAAGTCTCCAGGCTTAAAGTTTCCCTCAAGAATATTTCTGTCATGCATTATCTTCATTCTTTCTTTAGAAAACCTGGTGCTCTCAAATTTATGATGACGGAACTCATCAAGTTCATGAAGTTGTATGACTCTACTCGGGCCAGCGGCTTCCATGTCAAGTTCCAACTGACTTACAGCCCATAAAGCTCTGTGATTTAACTACACCAACAACTGACACACTTTTCCAAATACCCTTATATGGTGACATACCAATTAGATTTTTATAAAGGAGATAAGTTCAGAGTGCATTGTCAACCTTTCTTGCCCAATCAGTCTGAGTGACATTCATTATCTAGTTAAAACACTCTTGATTTCCCTATTGGAAACTCCTACTTGCCCGCTCGTTTCGGATGGTCGGGTGTTCCAACCTTATAGTTAACTCCATACATTTATAATAACTTTGCGAAGCTCTATTGAAAAATTATTGTAACACCCCGTAAATCTTGATTAGTTGTAGATGCGTTAAATGAGTATTAATGTGACCTTTTAGACATGTGAAGTCCTATCAGGATGAGTATGGGTATAAACAATTGTTTTAGAATCAAGACCAAGAGTGAGGTGCATAAAATTCAATAGAATCGACTAAGTTTATGGGAGGTACGTTTTATAGTCAGACAGTGCAAGGCCATAAAAACTCATGGCCACAGACAGCGCAAGGCACTGTTCCGGGCATTAACATCAGTTCCCCTAACAGTGCAAGGCACTGTAACATCAGTGCCCCTGACATTGCAAGACATTGTAACTTCAGCGCCCTAGACAATGGAAGTCACTGTAGTTTTGGCGCCTCTTATGGTGCCTTGCACAGTAAGTTTGGCACCTCTGATGGTGCCTCGTGCCAGCTGCTTATCTAAGTTATTTTTATTTTACTTCTCAATTTTGGGAAGTGTTCACTTATTTAAAATCCCTACTTCGCTCCCCCACACCCCAAACACGAAAACATACTCTAGAAAGGGGAGCTCTCAAGAACCCAACTTCCCCAAGGTCCCTCCATCATCCAAGGTAAGTTCTAATGATGATTCTAAGTTAATTTTAGTTCTGCAACACCTTATTAACATGGGTAAATCCTTCCACTCATTAGATATTCGATCGAAACACTACTGTTGAGAAAGGAAACCCTAGAACTCGAATTCAAGAGGAATGAACTTTGATAAGTTAACACTTATACTCCCTAATCATGTATAGTTATGAATTGATGAGTTTTTGGGAGAATAGTGAATGGGTTTGATAAAGAGAACCATAAGAACTATGCTAGGGTTTTATATTTTTGAATTATGATTGTTATAAACATTTGGGTGATGAGAAATGGTGTTAGTTACATCTATTTGGGATTGTAGAATCACCTAGAAGTAGTAGAATGAGAACGTGATGAAGACAATACCACTTACTAAGGTCTATGAGGCTTTACTCCCAAAGGGTGTTTGATAGAATTCCTAAATGACTAAAACATGAGAATTAGTGTTAATATTTGTTCCTCTTGATATATATTACGATAGATTATCATTGAAAGAGGCGACAAAACATTGTGATACGCTTAAAGGGCCAGACTCAAGGTATGTGAGGCTAACTCTCTATGTTTGGAAATGTTAATGATTCTCCATACATTACGTTTCTTTTACAATGTTATTAATTACCTAAGAACTTTTATTCTCTATCTTCATAAGTCGTCCATGACTTTCATTCTGAATGTTGTGAGCTCAGTGTGTATTCAATATAGACATGGGTTTGATGAACCCGAGTCTTAGTATAAATTACTTAGTATGGCATAAACAATTGAAGTTTCACTGTTCATAATCAGTTCAAGAATACATGTCTCAGTCTAGTCCTATTTAGTATTCCAATATTATGTAACTCAGAGTGATTCAGTATTCCAATATAATGTAACTCAGTGTGATTCAGTATTCTAGTATCATGTATTGCAGTATGATTCTCAGTTCCTAATTTTAAATCCCTGAATGTTGAACACATGTATTTGTGCCTGAGGCCACAGTTTATGCTTTATGCATCTTTGGGCCTGAGGCCGTAGTTTATGCTTTATGCATTTTTGGGCCTGAGGCCGCATTTATGTATATGTATACTTGGGCCCGAGGCCGCAGTTGTGCACATACATATTGGGCGTGAGGATGTAGTTTAATGTTCAGATAAACAGGTTGCTCATCATAGAAGAGGGAGTATTCATATTCTTACTTCCTTTATTCAGTTCAGTTATCAGTTATCAGTTATCCTTTCAGTTTCAGTTTCAGCAGTTATCATTTCAATTTTCTGTTATCAGTTCTCAGTTATCAGCTCAATTTCAGTTTCAGTGCTTACAGTTCTTTCTTTCATTTGCTTTACATAGAAGTGCAATTTAAATGTACTGACGTCCCTTTTTCCTGGGGCCTGCATCTTACGATGCAAGTAATGATTTATAGGTTGAAGATTCAGAGTGCTAGGATTCTCGTACTAGCTGTTTGGTGATCCCCAGTTCTTTCGGGGCATTATCATCAGCTTGCAGTCTTTTAGTATATACAGATAGTCAGTGTTTTGATTACTTTATTAGAGGCTTCATAGACTAGAGTAACAGTTAGATAGAGTCACATGCTTTTCATGTTAAGCAATGTTGACTACAGATATGTTTTAGACTTGTATTAATGTTTCAACACTTTGATTTATATTATTCAGACTTTCAATACATCATCATGTGTTAGTTTATCTTCAGCATTCAATATGTTATGATATCACAAGTTGATTCGGCCAGCCGGTTGGTTCGCTCGGTCACATGTAGTCAGGCACCGAGTGCCGTGTTACATCCAGGCCCAAGTTCGAGGCGTGACAAATGCATTCCACCGTCACTAGTTATTGCTCTTGGTGTGCCGAACCACGTGAAAATATTCTTCCTCGAGAATGCAATTATTCCTTTAGCATCATTTTTTGGGAGTGCAACAATTTCTACTTGGATATATAGTACCCAGCTACAAGTATAGACTTGTTGATATAGAAGCTAATAATGGCCCCATGAAGTCGATTCCCCATCCACCTCTTGAATTAGATTCATGGACATATTAGGTCGATGGAAAATATTTCTAGTCCTTTGGCATTCATCATAGCCCTTTACCAAAAATGCACATCTTTGAACAGCGACGACCAATAACTCTGACGCCAACAATCTAACGTTGTCCTTACTCCTCCAAAATTGCCACCATATGGGGAGGTGTCACAAGCCTGCGAAATAAAATATTTCTCTATCCCGGGGATACATCTCCGGACTATGTTATCAACACATATCCTGAATAGATATGGGTCATCCTGAAAATACATTTGACAATCACGAAAGAACTTTTTCTTATGTACAGAGGACAAGTTATAGGGAACAATACCACTTTCCAAATAGTTTGTAATATATGCATACCACGGATACTCTTTAAGTCTTGTTGCTACTAGTTTTTCATCCAGGAAAGTCTCCAAAATCTCTTCCACTTCAACTTTATTTATGCACCTTTGATCCTAGACAAGTGATTCGCCACTTGATTCTTCGTTACCTTTCTTTCACGGATTTTAAGTCAAATTCTTGTAATAGTAACACCCAATGAATAGGCGCAACTTCGACTCCTTCTTCTCAATCAATTACATGAGAGAAGAAAGTTTAGTATAAATTATTACCTTCGATCATGAGGTGCGACCTGAACTTGCCCAAAGAAAACATCACGGCTAGCATCTCCTTCTCAGTCACTATGTAGTTTAGTTGTGCACCACTCAAGGTTCTACTTTCCTAGTAGATTTGGATGCATAACTTTCCCTTTCCTCTGCCCTAACACTACTCGTACTGCATAGTTACTTGCATCAGACATAAGCTTAAATGGTTTCTCCTAGACTGGTGTAATGATGATGTGTGTAGTCACCAGTTTCTTCTTTATCTCCTCAAAGGTCAACCTGCAATCATCATAAAACATGAAGGGGTGATCTTTTTCAAGCATTTCATGTAACATGTTATCAATTTTAGAGATATTTCATAAATCTCCTGTAGAAACTGGCATGACTGAGGAAACTCATTATTACCTTTATCGAGGTGGGTGGCGACAATTTTTCAATCACATCCATTTTTGTTCGGTCAACCTCAATACCTTTCCTTGATACAACGTGCCCCAAAACATTAACTTCTTGTACCATAAAATGGCACTTTTCCCAATTCAGTATCAGATTTTTTCTATGCACCTCTTTAGCGCTCTTTTGAAATTCCTCAAATGAATTTCTCACTGAGAAATAACCATGAACACTTCCATAATATCCTGCACCATAACAGTAAAAATGGTCAGCACACGCATTTGGAATGTCGCGGGTGCATTACATAGTCCAAATGACATTCTCCGAATGACATAAAAACCATATAGGCTTGAATGATGTTTTGTCTCTATCCTCAGGGGAAATGGATATCTAGTTGTACCCCAAGTATCCATCCAGCAAGAAAAAATTGGACCGCACTTCCAGTCTATCCAACATCTGATCAATGAAAGGAAAGGAAAAATTGTCATTTTTAGTGGCTTTATTTACTTTCCTTCCTGTAATCCACACAGATTTGCCAACCCATGACTGTTCTAGTTGAGATCAACTTATGATTCGTATTTTTTACCATATTCATCGCACCTTTCTTCGGAAAAAATTGAACTGGGCTAACCCAATTGCTATCTACGATGGGAAGATGTTTCCCATACGTAAGCACTTGATCACCTCTTTCTTCACCACTTCTTTCATATTCGGTTCAATCTTCTTTGATATTCCCTAGAAGGTTTATGTCCAACTTCTAGAGAATCTTCTGCATACAAAAAGTCGAGTTGATACTCTTTATGTCACCAATAGTAGCCTTGCACTCCCTCAAAACCTGAAAAGTTGCTCTACATGCACATCTAACAAACTAGATGAGATAATAACAGATAAAGTGGAATTAGGTCCCAAGAAGGAATACCTGAGATGGATTGGAAGCGGTTTAAGCTCCAAATGTGGAGGTTCCTCTATTGATGGCTTGTCCGGTGGTGTCTTCCTCTCTTATTAGTGTAAGGGTACAAACTAAGGATCCCTTTTCCAAAATTCTTGGCCTTCAAGGGCCAAGAACCACTATACCAAGTTTTCACAATCAACTTTTTCTAGGTTAATTAAGCATGCTTTTAATAGATCTCTAGAATAAAGAGTCACATCCTCCTCTTGTAAAATCACATCAACTACTTCCACTAATGAACAAATTTAAAACTCACTAGGTCTCCTCATAGAGTGTTGCACATTGAATATGATCTCTTCATTGTTCAACCTCATCTTTAATTTTCTAGTCTCACGGTCTATCAATGCTCTTCCGGTGGCTAAGAATGGCCTTACAAAAATTATGAGAATCTCTTCATCAACTTGACAGTCAAGAATAACAAAATTTGCAGGAAGCACAAACTTTCCCACTTTAACCCACACATCATCACGAGTTATTGTGGGTCTCTTCACTGTTCAATCAGCCAGTTACAACATGGATGTCGGTCTGGCTCTACCAATTCCTCACTTCGTATAAATAGCCAAAGGCATCGAGTTGATACTCTCTCCCAAGTGGTACTATGTTTTTGCAAAAGCATAACTTATAAATGTGCATGGACTTGTGAAACTTCTGGGATCATACAAATTTTGGGCCATAGGCTTTGTCACCACAGCACTGCAAGTTTGGATCAAAGTCACCATAGAGAGATCCTGGAAGTCAAGCTTTCTAGACATCAAATATTTCATTATCTTTTCATAGCCTGGCATTTCCTTCAAGCCATATATCAGAGGAATATTCAATTGGATTAGACTTAGCATTTCTAAGAAATTCTTGTATTAATTGTCTTTCTTATGCTTCGCTAGCCTTTGGGGAATGGTGTTGGGGGTCGCTTCTCGCTACTTACATGTGTATTTTCTGATCATGCACCTTTTCTAGAATTTCTTATTGAGGTTGTTCAACTTATTTATTTCTATCAAGATCTTTTACATTCCTAAGACTCACTGCCATCAGCTGGTTCGGGTGATGATCTTTTAGATTAGTGTTAGTGTCTGCATTTAGAGTTCCTTGAGGCTTATTATTCAGTCCGAAAGACAGCTGGCCTAATTGAGTGTAAATTCTCTAATGGTGGAGTCATGTACACCTATATTCTCTTGCATCTTTCCATTTGATCCAACAATCTGCTGCAACATACCCTTGATTTCGGCTATGTTACCATCTTCTTGCCTAGCCACCTATTGTTTTTGTGGTTGTTGATAAGTCAATTATTGTTGCTACTATTGATTATACCTTGTTTTTCATTTGTAGGGCACAATCTATCCCTATGATCATGCTTCCACAGGGTTGTTATTGTACTGTTGTTGGTCGGGTCTATACTACTGGTTTTATTGTCCCTTCTATTGTCCATCTTGTCTCTATCCCCTATAATTGTTCGCATAATTTATGTATTCAGTGAATCTCTAGTTATCACCATTGTCATTCCACGAACATACATATGGTTGATTAATGCATGGGGCGCAAATTTCTCCATTTATTGTGTCTAAAATATAAACTTGTTTTGTGCTCATCTCATCAATGTTTTTTGTCAATATACTCATCGGGTCATGAGAGTGGCAATATTTTTCAACATTTATATTATTTAGGTCAAGAGCAACCGAATGAAAAATTGGGTTGAGGGTCCGGTCCTCCATCATCTAGCTTAAATTCTGAGTCATCTTGTCAATAAGAATTTTACAATCCGTGAACAATTTGCTTAAGAACGCTCCACCTGCTGAAGCATCAGCATTAGCCTTCAGACTGTCAGCTAAATCCAAATAGAACCTATGTCCTAACATCTGATCCAAAATGCCTGGTGTGGACACTTCACCAACATTCCATTGAATCGTTACCAAGTATCCTGCAGAGTTTTCATCGGTTCTTCCTGAACTGCAATATATCATCAATCTGCTTTGTAGTCTTATTGGGCAAATAGAATTTTTTCAAGAACTACTTGACTAATTCCTCCCAAGTGTTTATGGAAATTACGATGAGTGAATTTAACCAAGTTTGTGCTTCTCCAGTCACCGAGAATGGAAACAATAAGAGCCGAATTGCTTTCGGTGTTACATTAAGCTGCTTTTGAGTAACACAAATTGACAAGAAGTTCTTTTAGTGTTGTTGTGGATCTTCAAGATATATTGTTCGTGATTTGCAGTATCCCCGTTTGCATTTGAAGGGCTATAGTTGTGATTGCCAGATTGTCAGCGGTTGGTTGAACCCAATCATATAAAGCGGCTTCTGGCACAATAGGTGTCACCGCTCTATTGTTTGGATCACCCGGACTATTTCTACTATTCCCCTTGTTATTCTCAATGTCATACAATTAAATTTCATTAGCTCGTACGGTTTTTCTTGTTAGCCCCATTCAATACCCTAAAAGTTTTTCCAGGTTCTGGTAATTCTTCAAACAATTCACCAGTTCTTGAGGAGTTTCTACGCATACACGTGCGACGTATAAGATTGCAATTGTTAAAGTTTTAATGAGTTAAGAATTTTATAATCAAGAAAATTGACTAAACTAAGAATTATAGCATTCCTTCTAGTTATAATCAATAATACCATTAATTCTCTGACAATCGCACTAAAATTTGATCATGCCTTACAAAAATGACTAGGCGATCATTACAAATATAATTAGGTTCAAGAATCAAAAGTCGAATATCACGGGAACTTAACCTATTAGCTATTACTATTTGTGGTACCAGAATGCGAATAATCAATCTCCAACAGTTATAAATATCACTTTGTTGATTTTTTTATAACTAACATAAGTAGTAAAAATGCAGTAAAAATATCACTAATAAAACTAAGTGTTATAAACAAGAAGGCGAAAGCCTAGAGTTATGGTTTCCTAATTCTCAGAATCCTCCCCGCTATATCTCCTACAGTATTGCCTAATTATTCTCTATGGATCATGAGCCCTTCCGTTATCATAATTCTCTCTCGAGTAACTACAATAATTTACCAGATGCACTCTCTCGAATTGTGTTATTTGCGCTTTTTCTTACTGCTTATTATGATCATATCAATATTTTATTATCTCTAAACCGACTTTTAAACCCTCCATATTGATCCATTATATACTTCAGGAGTAATGTTGTTCAACAACCACCTAAATATGCATTATTTTCCAAGTAATACACACGAAATAGAAATCATTAATTGATGCCCATTCAATTAACTAAAATAAACATGTAGTTGAACACAAAAAGAAATCCAAAAGCAAAATTATATTTCTATATAACAGTAAGTCATCCTTCAAAAGATTCAATCAAACTCTAGATAGAAATTTATCTACTCATAGCCATACTAACAACCATATGCATAAGTCATAACTGAAGATATTAAAATACAAACTAGGAAGAATTGCAAAAAAAATTCATGTAATCTATTGCTTGCAATTGTTCCGGCCATATTTTCCTATTTAAAACCTGCCTAACCCCTAAAAGATCTAGTTAAAGAGGTATTCATATTCCAGGTACAATTAGGGCCTAAATAACTAAGTCCTAAGCTGAGTGGCAGTCAACACGCCTCGGTATAAGGCTTGGCGCCTCACACCCTTCTTGGTCGCCCTGGAGCTCGAGAGGCAGCCTCTGGTGCAAGGTATCTGGTGCCTCTGGTCTCGCCTAAAGCCCTCTGGGGCGAGGTGCTCCTGCAGCCTCATGTCGTGGTTCCTTTTGTTACGGCCCAGAACCCATTATAGGTCGTGATGGCGCCCAACGTCGTCGGTAGGAAAGCCAACTATGAACTATTTAAATAATTATTCATTTTATTACTTTTGAAATCATAACTTTTATTAAATAAGGAATTTAATGCATTTAAAATCATGAATAAATATAATATTAGTAAGATATAAAATAAAAGGTGGCAACATTAAGCCAAACCATAAACACCTACTACGGTATCCTAAAACCCGGTGTTACAAGTGTATGAGCAACTACTAAGAAATACAATATCAATACAACATCTGTCTGGAATGTAAAATATACAAGATAATATAAATAAATATGAAGGATAATACATGTTCTACGAATCGTAACATGGGACGCAGCATGATGCGAGACTAAATTGCATAGTTTAACATGTGATATACCTTACATTTTATGGGCATTAATGATAAAATTACACTTGTTATGTGCTTAATGGAGTTATTTCATGTGTAGGTGAAGTGGAGATGGAAACGGAGCTAAAAAGATACAAATACGTCGAAAAATACGCGAAAAGAGACACCCGGGCGATGGCCGGGCGACAGAGCCAAACACACTGACCCTGCCTGGCGTTAGCCAGGCGTTTGGGCTGAAACGCCAGCCCTAGCCTGGCGTTAGCCAGGCGTTTGGGTCCAAACGCCAGGTCCCCAGTTCGGCCAGAAATCGAGTTTTGACGGGTTTAAGTGTTTTCTAATTGAAATAGAAGTCTCCTACACGGTTAGGGTTCACCCTAAACCTATAAATAGACTCCTAAAACACAACTACAAAGGGAGATTCACAGGGATACACAGAGATTCGAGTTTGGAGTGAATCGAAGGCAAAACATCAACTTGTACATATTTTCTTCCTTGCTTTGTAGTTTAATTATGCTAGTTGTTTTAGATTTTATTCTTATGAGTTTGTTTAGCTAATTTCGTGTGGAACCCGTTGGGGAATAAACTTCTTGTGATATTAATATAGTTTTGATTGGTTGATTAAACTCTATTTGTTCAACTACGTTCTTGTTGTAGTTGATTGAAGGGCCCTCAATTAGCTGTGCCTATTTATTATGTATCTACTTGAGAGAGAGTGCATATTTAGGTAATTGTTTGAACAACACCACTCCCAGAGTATAGACGAAAGTCATAACCGAGGGTTTAGAGGTTGGATTAGAGATAACGATACTTCGGGTGCAATCTAAGTGAACTGTAATGCAATCTAGCTAGCGTAACTTGAGAGAGTGCGTCTAGTAAATTATCATAATTACTTGAGAGAGATTTATGGTAGATAGAGTGTTCATGATTGATAGAGACGATTAATCAAGCTATACGAAGTATCCGAGAAGTAAGTTCACCAGCGGGGGAAACTATAACCTTAGATTTTATTACAATTGTTTATACCTTAGTATAATTAATCTTTGCTTTTAATATTTAGTATTAGTAATTTAACAAACATCAGGTGACAGCTGAGTACTAATTTAAATAGCGTGCTTGATACGTCAATTCCCTGAGGGATCGACTCTGGGCAAAATACCCCAGGATTATATTTGCAACGCCCGTTTAGTCTTTATAGAAGACATAGTTGAGCGTGATCACAGCACACCATAAAACTCCCCGCAATAGTTGCACTGTTACGCCCAAATGACCACCGAAAATATATGCATGCACTAATAAGTACAAAAGTGTAGTATGAGTACGTAAATCAACGCATACCCAGTAAGTATCTAGCCTAACCCCGGAGAAGTAGTGACGAGTGATTGACATTGACACTTACTACTGGTCCAATAAATCAATATTACAATTTATAACTGAATAAAAAATACAGCAGCAATAATGAGGTAAAAACTATAACTAAGAAAAATCCTCCAACATTGTGACAATATAAATTTCTCAAATCCATATGCTATCTCAACAGTGTCGTCTCAAACAGATAAGGAATACCATATAAATTCAGACTCCTAGCGATATTGCGCACCAGTTATGCCGAGATCGTACGGCCTGATCCAGAATAGTGTGTACACTGTCGAGGGTTGACCGGCACGAACCGTAGATGCATCTCAATATCTTGCTGAGACGTTCGGCCTAATCCATAGGAATTGAAGAAACTTACCGAATTACGGGTCACGTGTTTGCAACACCAGAAAATGAGCATAAAGTAAACGTGACTTTTTTCCACAATCAAATAGCTCGCGAAACAAATCAAGGTAGTGAATCTTGGTCTATTTAAAATTTTAATTATAAATTCAAGTAATTAAACTAAAAGATTAAGTTAAAATAAAACAAACATTGCATGATAAAGTCCTAAGTCTACCCGGACATAAATATGCTTTTAGCTATGTGGGGACTCTCATCACCTCGTATGTACGTAGCACCCACAATTAGTTGCACATAACAATTTAATATCTATGGGGTAGTTACCTCTCACAAGGTTAGACAGGAGACTTACCTCAAAAATTTCATCACGGACTGCAATGCCTCTCTAACACCTCAAATCGATGTCGAACTGTCCAAAACTAATCAAACAACATGCAAACCAATCAAAATATACTCCAATATACATAATTTAACAACTTATAATAACTCCCAACTCTTCTTGAAAATTCAACAAAGTCAATCCCCAAGTCCACATGCCATGATTTTGAAAATTTTCGAAGATAAATATTACCCATAGCACCATGAACTCAAATACATAATTTATTCCTAATTCCATATTCAATTTCGTGGTCAAAATCTAAACTTACCATTTCTAGGTTCTCTTCCAAATTTCCACAATTTCTACAAATTTTTCATGTTAAAATCCATATATAATCCACGTATTTAACTCAAAGTAAGTCGGAATCACTTACCTTGCAATAGATGATGAAAATATGCCCTCCAAGAGCTCCCAAAGTCCGCTAACCCAATTGAAAAATGAGAGAAATAAGCGAAGTCCCGAATTAAATCCATGTTCTGCCGAGGTCCTTCCTCTTTGTGATCGCGGAAAGTCCCTCACGATCGGGAAGGCTAAACCAAACTCACCTAGAAATCTCCCTTCACGAACGCGAGGCAGGTGACGCGATCGCAAAGCACACCCTGCCAAACCATAACGAACGTGATCTCGCCTCCATGAATGTGTAGACCAAACCTGCTAGCCCCCATCCATTCCTTCTGTAATCGCAAATTTACCCACGCAACCACGAAGAGATAACCTCCCAACCAGTCCACCCTAACGCTTCGCATTAGCGGCCCTTGCCACGCGAATGTGATGAACTATGTGACCAAACATCACGATACGGGATCTTGAAGAACAACTTTACCCCAGATCCCAATCAACACTACGCGATCACGAGTCTATTTAGGAGATTGCGATGAACACCCCTGACACCAGAATCCAACAATCACAAAATAAAGGAAAATGGTTTAAACCCGAGGCCCCCAGGACCCCATCCAATCACACCAACAATTCCCAATACATTATTCAAACTTGTCCAAAGTCTCGAGAGTCCACGAATAACATCAAAACCACGAATCGATGATCAAAATCCTTCTTTTAACTTTCAAATATTCAAACTTTGTCGAACGTATATGAATCACACTTAGACTTTCCGAAACGAGGCCAAATTTTGCATACAAGACACAAATCACGATACAAACCTATTTCCAGTCTCAGAATCCCAAATTGATATCAATAACACCTAAGTCCACTTCAAATCAAACTTAGGAAATTCTAAAACCTTCAAAATGCCAACTTTCCACCATAAGCGCTGAAATGCTCCCGGTCCACCCCGAAACTCGATTCGAACATACGCCCAAGTCCAAAATCATGATACAAACCTATTGGAATGTTCAAATCCCAATTTCTAGGTCGTTTACTCCAAAGTCAAACTTTGGTCAACTCTTTCAACTTAAAGCTTCCAAATTAAGAATTATCCTTCCAAATCAACTCCGAACTCCTCGAAAACTGAAACCAATCACACATGCAAGTCATAATACATAAAGTGAAACTACTCAAGGCCTCAAACCGCCGAACGCCACGCCAGAGCTCAAAATGATCGGTCGGGTCGTTAGATTCTCTCCTACTTAAACATGAGTGCATCCTCGAATGTGCCAAGAATCGTTCCCGAGTTGTCCAAAATCATTGTTTAGCACCTCGTGGACCTATCAGTGCCACCACAACCCATATGAGCACATAAGCTTTAGCCATACTGAATATCCTTCCAGCTATCTCAGCCCTCAAGCCTTAGAACCAAATTCCAACATTTGGAATTCTCTACTAGGCCTGATTCCAACACACAGACCGTATCAATCTCGACACGCTGAACCATAACATGATCTATGCATCCATGCTTTAATCACACAATGCACCACATAACTCATTTGCCATAGTAACTTCCTCCAACCGCAACAACTGCATATTCACAAATCCGCTGCTTGTAATATACCTTATAACACATACCAGTCATGTTCCAAATCTTGATAGATGCGTGGAGACCAATAGCCACTCGCCAAATCAATAACCCATGGAGCCTCTCCGCTTTACAAGAACCATTGACTCACTCTTAACTGATTAATTCCATTTTCTCTTTAATATACAATACAAAAATTCGATCGCATTGATTTCAGGTCCAATAACCTCTTCTCACCTAGTACAAGTTGCTCGGGAAATAAGACACCTCTAACACCGTATAAAACATCACATGACGCCATGAATACGCCTATAAGATACAAATCGAATATAACAATTAAGGAAAATGATCCAAAGTATAGAACTATTCGACTAGCGTAACGAATAAAATAACCCGACAAATGCTATGAACCTAACCCAGAGAAAGAAAACAAAATACACAAAATAATTACAAGGAATCGTACTCAACATCTCACTATTTCAGCGTGCGACCCAATCTACACAGCATACCCGTGGCGGCGTGCCACCCAATCCACACATAACAATCAATAAGGAGATACCTACCGAGCCAAAATGTTCATACCCATGAAATGCACGAATATCGACCACAAGAACGCTAAGTGCATGACCACAACCTTGGGGAGACAGATAGCATCATGTTCTACAAAAGCCAAGAACAACTAAGGTGCATTAAACAACCAACATCTCTAGAGCCATCTCGCTTACATAATACCACAACTATGCGGGGATACAACACACATGTGAATAATCAAGCCATGTCAAAACCCACATGGCATAAGAGAGTAACATATGAAATAGACGACAATAGGAATAGTATCCACTACGCCCGAAGACTCATCCATAAGAAATGCTATGCTGAATATGCATACCTGATCTAGTGTAGAATATAAGTTCACATTAGGCCTACTAACGGATCTCAAACTGATTTTGATCATCCCATAATGGGCCAATAACCTTCCAGATATCTGCAATAACCCTGTTCATGACACATATGATCATCTATCAAATCCGGAACAAACTTCCACAGTCCGCAACTAGAGGAATAGAGAACCTCTCAGACATAAACTCTGCAATCGGCGACAGTACCAAAATCTTCATACCTGATTTCAATCTCTACCACTTAAATTTCTAACACGTCACACTTACACAATCATCTTGTGGAAGTTACTCCCACAACCTACTGCCCCAGGTAGCAAAATCAACACATCCATGGCTAACAACCATACTATCATTGTGATTCAAATCAAGAATCCGCAAATCAATACACAATGCCTCTTCTATAGAACACCACTCCCAGGTGGAACTAAGATAACCTGGCACACTTTGAACATCTAGAATCTTCCCACGTTCCTCCAAGCTCGTGACATTCTTATCAAAACTTAAGTGCAACCTTAATACTCAACTTCCCATTTCCACACCGCTAACCGCACCTATCATGCTGCTACACGGGAGTATAAGAATTTCATTATCACCCTTGAACCACTAGTAGAATAAACACTTCATCGGCTAAAAACCTTTCATTTAACTCATTTCATAAGAACAATTGCAACACGCAATTGAATTCCGAGATCCATTTACACATAACAAAGTCATTAGAATCACATACCTACAAATCAATCAAATTACTGTGGTTTTCAAGACTACACGTACGGCCACAAAATCACCTATATAGCCTTAACACTCCAAAGGAACCGATCATTTCCGCAACCATGTTGATTCGAACCACTACTAACTGACTCAACTTCTTCCGATTTACTCTTGACTTGCCTTCAAAATAATAGACCTATGCAATCACACAACGAACCTTAAACAACACTCATCTCGAGTGACCCAAATCACGAGATCACGTTGTCTCAATGCCCATAAGCCATTTTATACCATCCTCATACACCAACAGTATCTCCAACTAATACACCCGTTATGAAATACCTTCTGCGAATCTGAAGCTATTTCTGCCATTCCTCTGCATCGCAGACCTAATGATAACATAAAAATTCTCCAAGTATCCTTCACACTTAGCTGCAAAACCCAATCCTCATCCACATAATGAACTCGAAAAATCCTTAGGCATAACACTTTAATTCTTGAACCCACTAGAACCATTATTGAGAGTCACCCACTCTGACTTGGTCCTGAATATATAACCAAACTCTAGTGCTCTTCTAGAACATGAATATTTCCAAAGAAGCAACCGGATGAATTCTTTTCCTTGTACATCACATCCACAAGAAGTATGAAATCTGAGTCATCCCAAAATCTGCACATGAACTGATAAGGCAAAATGTAGCACACATACATCAAATTCCTTGCTCGACTTACCCCTGTTGTTTTCTTCTCTTAGTCATAACTAATCTACTAATGTGCCGGTAACCCAATACTTCCAAGGCACATAACCACATGACCTAATCATAGGCGATAGGCACCCTCACTACGCTTTAAGTCACAATTGCAAAATCCAAGGACCAAAAATGACTTCTCCCTTTGGATACTATGATCCCACACCGTTACTCTGCCAAATTTCTCACAAGATCTTTTTGGACTAATCATCACACATCCTGAATTAGCAGTCCTAAATGCACACTCAACTTTATAATAGTCGTGCCATTTTCCCAAGCGATACAAGCTCACATCGTAGTACATGATCCCCGTTGGATAGAAAGTAGAAATCTTTATAGGAACTTCATCAGAAGCATGCAACTCCTAACATCCTCACATGAGATAGCCCACATGTGTAACCCTATATCGACATCTCCCTGGTTACAACCACCACAAAATTAGTTAATCCTCCTGAGCCCAGACTCGCCCACCATCCATAAACGCTTGTTCGCTCCCATTAACCTCAAATGAAGGTCCAACAATGCATTCAAAGCTTGACGTCATACTACATCCCAAGAAACTCTTTCCATCATATCCAAACTTTCGAAGAACAGAAGACACCGTCTCAAACGAAATACGCAGACTTAGTCCCTTATTCACCATGACCATAATTGCACCAAGCTTTCTCAAAGCATGTGTCTATCCCACCATAAAATCTATATGATACACTAACATTCTCACTGGGAGTTAACCATCTTCCAAATTAAACTACTTGACCTCTTCTGCTCATACTCGACATGCTAGCAATTCAACCACCACGAGACACCTCCCACCATGTCCTACCTCCTCCTTCCCTACCAAATACTGCCTCAATCATAATCCATCTCTGTAGCATCCGAAATGATAAGTTGTCACCAAATCTAAACCTCCATAAAGATTATCTTTCTCAAGCCATCAACATTAGAAGCACCGATTCGATCCCGAAGCCGTCACACACCGCTATCTCTGATAATAACTTTCTAGATACCATTTCAAAACACCATGCCCCAAAGGTAAACCAAAATAGACTATCACAATGAAGAGCCTTAATTCATTCAAACAATGGCAACGACGCCACATCACAACCAAGAATTCCACCAAGTTCGAAAATATCTGATCTCGCTACTCTGTCAACTAAGGACTGAACAGCTATAGTTCAATTGCCTCTCCTCTGTTGGAATTGAATACCGAACCTCCAAACCACAAATCGAATAGTCCTCCTCTCGAGTCATTCATTGCCACGACACATATTTAAGCATCCTATCATTTACACCAGCATTGTGCGATAACAACATATAAACATCACCATATATTGTGCATAGCCTCGAACTATAAACAATACTACCACTGAGCTGAAATGACAGATAGCCCTTCCACAAGGCGACATATATAGCTTGCCCGAATACACAGGGAAAAACATCATGCACCACATCTGTAGCACCACAACCACTCATCGATGCCCAATTGATAACAGGTGCTCAACATCGTATAGGAATGAGTAGGAAGGAAATAAAAACATAAGCTTCAATGGAATCAAACCGCACAACGGGGAATCAAGAAGGAAAGTTCTCCTAACACCCATGCAGTCTCTAGAATATAAGTACAGACATCTCTGTACCTATCCGCAAGACTCAACTAGACTTGCTCATGACTCGTGCGACCCAAGTAAACCTAGAGCTCTGATACCAAACTGTCATGACCCAAAACCCACTATAGGTCGTGATGGTGTCCAACATCGCCGTTAGGCAAGCCAACGGTGAACCATTTAAATAATTATTCATTTTATTACTTTTGAAATCATAAACTTTATTAAATAAAGAATCTAATGCATTTAAAATCATGAATACATACAATATTAGTAAGATATAAATAAAAGGTGACAATATTT
Source organism: Nicotiana knightiana (assembly GCA_005239525.1). Classification (NCBI taxonomy): domain Eukaryota; kingdom Viridiplantae; phylum Streptophyta; class Magnoliopsida; order Solanales; family Solanaceae; genus Nicotiana; species Nicotiana knightiana. Next base: position 18,462 of record ML399306.1, on the reverse strand, counting down.
GGCCAAACCATAAACACCTACAAGAGTATCCCAAAACTCGGTGTCACAAGTGCATGAGTAACTACTAAGAAATACAATACCAATACAACATCTGTTTGGAATGTAAAATAGACAGGATAACATAAATGAATATGGAGGAGACTTTGTGTGCTGCGGATTGTAACATGTGATGCAGCTCACTGTAAAGTCCCCATAATAGTTGCGTCGTTGCGTCCAAATGACCACCAGAAATATATGTCTGCACAATAAGTGGAGAAATATAGCATGAGTAAAGAAATCAATGCGTACCCAATAAGTATCTAGCCTAACCCAGAGAAGTAGTAACGACGGGTCGACATCGATACTTACTGGCGGTTCAATAAATCAATATGATAATTTATAACTGAATAAGAAATACAACATAAATAATGAGGTAAGAACTGTAACTAGCAAAATTCCTCCAACGTTGTGACAATATTAATTTCTCAAATCTCATATGCTATCTCAACATATAAGAAATATCAAGTGCCATATCAAACAGATAATGAATACCATATAAATTCCAGGTCTCAATCAAAGGAAAATCTCATGAATATTCGGACTCTTAGCGATATTGCAAGTTATGCCGAGGTTGTACGGCCCAATCTAGAATAGTGTGTACACTGCCGAGGGTCGACCGGTACGAAGCATAGATGCTTCTCAATATACTACCTTGGTGTTCAGCCTGATCCACAGGAAGAGAAGAAACTTATCAAATTACGGGCCATGTATTTGCAACACCACAGTAGGAGCATAAAGTAAACATGACTTTTACCCATCAAATATCTCGCCAACCAATCAAGGTAGTGAAGCTTGGTCTAACATAATCCCAAATAAATTTTCATTATAAATTCAAGTAATTAAAAATAGGTTGACTTCAAATAATACAAACATTGCATGATAAAGTCCTAAAGTCTATCCGGACATAAACATGCTTTTAGCTACGTACGAACTCTCGTCACCTCGTGTGTATGTAGAACCCACAACTAGTAGCACATAACTATTCAATACATACGGGGTAGTTTCATCCTCACAAGGTTAGACAGGAGACTTACCTCACTCAAAAATTCCCTAACCGTCTCCAACGCCTCTCTAACACCTCAAACCGATGTTGAATGATCTGAAACTAATCAAACAACATGCAAACAAATCAAAATATACTACAGTACTCATTTAACAACTTATAACAATTCCCAACTCTGCTCGAAAAGTCAACAAAGTCAAATCCCGAGCCCACGTGGTCTTATTTTGAAAATTTTGAAGATAAACACTACTCATAGCACCACTAACTCAAATATAAAACTTATTCCTAATTCCATATCCAATTTCATGGTCAAAATCCAAATTTATCATTCCTAGGTTCTTCCAAATTTTCACAATTTCTACAAATTTTCATGTTAAAATTCATATATAATCCATATATTTAACTCACAGTAAGTGAGAATCACTTACCTATAGATGATGAAACTCTCTCCTCCAAGAGCTCCCAAAGTCGGCCAACCCAAGTGAAAAATAGGAGAAATAAGCTATGTCCCAAATTAAATCCATGTTCTGCCAGGGTCCTTCCTCTTCTCAATTGCGGAAAGTCCCTCGAAATCGCAACGGTTATACCAAACTAGCCCAGAAATCTCTCTTCGAGAACGCGAGGCAGGTGACGTGATCGTGAAGCACACCCTGCCAAACCATTGCAAACGAGATCTCGTCTCCACAAAGGCATAGACCAAACCTGTCAGCCCCTCAGCCATTCCTTCCGCGATCACGAACGTACCCACGCGACTATGAAGAGCTAACCTCCCAACTAGGCTACCATGCTAACACTTCGCATTAGTGACCCTTTCCATGCGAACGTGATGAACCATCTGACCAAACATCGCGATCACGAGCCACCATACGCGATCGTAAATAACACCTTCACCCAGCTCCCAATCAACACTACGGAATCGCGAGCCTATTTATGTGATCGAAATGAACACCCCTCACACAAGAAACCAACAATCACAAAACCAAGGAAAATGGTCTGAAACCATCTCAAAACATAGACGGGCCACCGAGACTCCGTCCAATCACACCAAAAAGTCCTAATACCTTATTCAAACTTGTCCAAAGGCTCCAAATGCCACAAATAACATCAAACCCAAAAATCGACAATCAAAATCCTTCTTTCAACTTTCAAACATTCAAACTTCGGTAACTTCGGAAAATCACACTTAGAGTTTCCGGAATGATGCTAAATTTTTCATACAAGACACAAATAACGATAAGGACCTTTTCCCTATCTTGGAATTCCAAACGGACATCAATAACACCAAAGTCCACTTCAAATCAAACTTAGAAAATTCTAAAACCTTCAAAATGCCAACTTGCCATCATAAGTGTTGAAATGCTCATGGTCCACCTGAAACTCGATACGAATATACGCCCAAGTCCAAAATCATTATACAAACATATTAGAACCATCAAATCCCGATTCCGAGGTCGTTTACTCCAAAGTCAAACCTTGATCAACTCTTTCAACATAAAGCTTCTGAATTGAGAATTATCCTTCTAAATCAACTCCGAACTCTTCGAAAACCGAAACCAACCATACGTGCAAGTCATAATACATAAAGTGAAGCTACTCAAATCCTCAAACTGCCAAACGATGCCCCGGAGCTCAAAACGATCGATCGGGTCATTACACCTTTCATGCTCTAGTTTATTGTCATTGATGCCTCTTTGTCAAATTTGTATCCCACTTTATTCCCAGGTGAATCTACAACCAAAAACAACTCAATTTAGTGCAAATATACTTAATTGGGTGGATCATCGATAGAATCATAATCATCTAAATCATCAGGATCCATAGGATGGCTAGCCGAGTCTATTAGAAGAGTCCACAACCGAAGGTAGCCACAAAAAATATACTTAATAATAAAATATTTTACTGATACTTAAATGTTATTATAGTCAAACATGAGTCTCAATGGGCCCCTAAATGGGCTCCTCGATGGGATGCTCCGACAGACGAGTATCAAGATCTACTAAATCTGTCGGATTCTAAAATCACATATACATATATTAGTAAATACTATCGAATACTTAACGTATAATGAATATATGAAATTCTATTATAAAATAACATGTGTCTTGGCGAGAAGCTCTAGGTGATATCCATACGGAACTGACCATTGGACGGATAAAATGACCGCATATGGATAGACGATGAACCATACAGTAGAACATAATATAAAATATTAATATATTTTTGTTAAATGCATATCCTAAATACATACTTGGTGGTTAATTCTCCTTTTGATTAGAGTAAGTGATATTAAAGAAGAAAAATGTTAGTGCTTCTTCTTCTTTGTGTGATGACCTAATATGTCATTTTTAGACTTAGCCTCTATTTCTTTATTCCGAGATCTTGATAAGCTCCATTTAGCATTTTTTGATTTGCGAACACTTGGTCGCATTTGCGACTTCTGTGGCTTGAGACAGGGTTCCCATTTGTGACCCTTGTCTCGCATTTGCGATATATGCAATTGCGAACAAGACTTTGCAATTGCGACACCTACAGCTGGGTAAAGAGGGGGAAAGCGGGATTTAGCTCATTTCTCACCATTTCTCATCCCTAAACACTCTAGAGGTCATTTCCAACAGGCTTTTCCTCCCAAATTCATTGGTAATTGGCTATAATCAATTTTCTTACAATTACCCATTACATTTCATGAGATTTCAACGTCAAATTTAGGATTTTCATGGTAGAAACTCAGGATTTGGATAAAATTAGGGATTTTTGTAAATTTGAGATTCATACCTCGAATTGAGGTCGGATTTCGAAATAAATCACAAAACCGGGCTCGGAGGTGAATGGGTAATTAGGTTTTTGTCCGAATCTCGAGTTTTGACCAAGCGGGCCCGATGTTGACTTTTGTAAAAATGATCAAAATTAAACCTCCTTAATTTAATTTGTGCGTAGTTTCTAAAGCTTATTTTAAATCATTTGGTCAATAATTTTCTAGATTTGGTTGGTTTGGAAGCTTGTTCAGAAGGCAAGGTTGTGTTTGATTGGTTGCTTGAGTTGCGAAGTGAGGTAAGTGTTGGGTCTAACCTTTATTTAAGGGAGTTAGGGAAACCTTGAACTACATGTTATGTGAACTATGTGGGAAACGGCATATATGCGAGGTGACGAGTGTATGTGCGCCGTTATAATATTTGTTTCCATGTTTTCGTTATTTCGTAATATATCTTGTTCCGTGCCTTAATTGCTACATGCTTATTTGACTTCCATGCCATAATTTCTACTTTTCATTTAGTTATTCTTTTATTAAATTGTCCATTTATTCTATGGTTCCACGCTTATTTTCTACATGTCTCTACTTGATTTACTTCCATATCTATATTGTGATGTCTTACTTGCCTTATAGATTTGTAATATTTGTTTCCTTATATAACGTATTTCACTTGTATAATGTAAGGCCCTGTGAAATTTTTTCCTAAAAATCGGGGTTTCGTGGTGCTGGGATAGGCGTAAGTGTTAATGATGGTAGAAATTCTTTGTGCCGAGCTTGCTAGCCGCGGTACAGATTTTTGGGTTGAACAGTTCACTGGGTAGTTGAAGGAAATTTTTTTGCAGAGTTGGGCATTTTTGCGGCCATTATACGGCCGCATAATTACTCTGCAGGCCGCAGAATGGCCGCAGAGTGAGGTAGCCAATTGGGCCATTTTTATGTCATTTTTGCGGCCCATTATGTGACGCATAACCATTTCGCTGGCCACACTTTGATCGCATATCAAGCCTTGGAATTTTGCAGAGGGAGGTTCAGCGGCGCACTATGCAACCGCAGAACATGTCTGCGGGCCGCATAACGGCCACATAATGAGGTAGGCCAGCCCAGTTCTGGAGGGCCTTTTTTGCGGCCATTTCGTAAATTGCAGAAGCATTATGCGGCCGCATATACGACCGCAGATCCTGTTCCGAGGCTTCATTTTTGGGTTTTTATAACCCGACCCTACTTCGTTAAAATAGATGCCATGGTCCATTTTGAGAAAAAGTCTGATATTTTTTAGAGTGAGAGAGAGTCCTTAGAGTGGGAGAGTGATCTTCTACCAATTGTCCATCAATTCTTGCTCAAATCATTGAAGATTAATAAGGAAACTCACTAAGTCTTCATCTTAGAGATTGAAGTTTCTAAGAATTCCGGAACATTTTAGAGTTTAAGAAAGCTCAATTGAGGTATTTTCGCTAAACCCCTTTCTTAGAATCGAATTCCACGGCGTTCATGTAAGTTATGTACGACCCGAGTTGATCATTATGAAATTGGTTATCCCGAGTAATCTTGTGTTGAAAGATATATGTTCAATATGTGTTTCAAATGCTTTTATTCATGCTATGTTATCTTTTGAGGATATATTCAAAGTGTGGGTTGTGTGTTATAATGTTACGACTTCAAGTCAAGCTTGAATGAAGGTTATCATGCCAAATTATGTGAAAAATCTCTATATGTCTAAGACTCTTAATTTCTCTCATGTGTACCTAAAAGTCTTGAATTGAAAAGTTTTGTTGTCAATAATGATGATGATGTGTGAAAATGAAAAAGAGGAGCATGAAATATGAAATTCGTCAAAGTGCCAAGAATGATATTATAATTGTGGCCATAAGTGCCAATGAATTTAATATATATGAAGAAAGTATGGCGTGATATGATTGATGGAAAAGGTAATGTCTCGGGTTAGATGGCCTAGCCGATCGGTCCGTGATCGGACGCTATGCTGCACACATGATGGTGATTGTGCTGGAAATTTTAATTGAAATTATGATTCTCGTTGATGTCTCAAATGAGGCGTCCTAGCCGATCGGGCCGTGAATGGAATCCGTGTTACGGTGGCATTGTGAATAATGGTATATCGGTACCAAAGAGCTCCCCACCTAAAACATTGAAATTTACTTGAAAACTTATGTGGTTCTTAACTTGATGTTTTGATATTGTTTAAGGCTTCTATTGATTTCATGATTTTCTTCCGTGTATTATTGTTCATTCTATTTAAATGGTGTTAGTTATACATACTAGTACTATTTGACATTACTAACGTCCCTTTTTCCGAGGCCGCTGCATCTTTAATGGATGCATGTGGTTCCACAGCAGGTAGCGTTGCACAATGATAGTAGTACACCCTCCTCCAAGCAGACTTGGTGAGCCACACTTCATTCAGGGGTTATGCATCTTTTGCTTATTATACTATTAGGTTTTGAGGTGTAGTCGGAGCCTTGTTGCCGGCACTACTATCATACTCTTTGTAATTACTAGAGGCTCCGTAGACACAGTGTGGGTTGTATATGGGTGCTGTGAAAGTCAAACGAGTCATGTTGTGTTTGAATCATTTATTCCACTTTAGCTTATGAAAATGCGTGTATTTTGAGATATTAAAAATGAGGTAACTAATGGAAATGATTTGATATTGTACACACGATCTCCCTATTGTCTAACTAATGTGAATATTTCTTCTCTTATCATGAGTGAGTTTGGGAAGAAGTATCTAACAGGTTTGCTCGGCTGGGTTTACTCGCTTGAGTGTCGATCGCGCTCCCCAAGTTTGGAGCGTGACATATAAGTTGTTAATTGGTAGAAACTGATGAGTTGGTAAAGTTGAGTCATTCAGTTGTTAGAGATTCTTTGATTATTATGTGATTCTTTGTTGACTCGTATATTTACTCTCTTGATGTTGAAATCCTTGTAAATTTTGGTTGTTAAATTGGTATTGTTGATTGAAATTATTAAGGGAGCGGGTTGCACGCCGCAACGAAAATTGGAAGGTAATGAATTGAAATGGCGGAATAAGGACGGATTATGATATTGATAGGTGATGATATGGTGGGCTCGGGTTGCGCGCCGCAATGGATTGTACATGTTTTATTTGTTTGTGACTGTTGGATTTGCCTCAGTATTTTGAGATGAATTTATAAGACTTGTTATTTTAGGCTCTCTAGTAGTTGGATATCGATTTTGTTTTCATGAGTTAACTATTTTATTTCCATTTCCTGTCTTTCATGTTATTACTATTGTTGTGTATAGGTTATTGTAAGTGACCCGCCTTAGCCTCGTCACTTTCAGGGTTAGGCTCGACACTTGTAGAGTACATGGAGTCGGTTGTACTCATACTACACTCTGCACTTCTTGTGGAGATACCAGAGTTGAACCCAGCAGCGCTAACTGAGATTGATTGAATCTAGCTATCAGTGGAGACTTGAGGTATAGATGCATGGCATCCGCAACCTTGAAGCCCCCTTCTATATCATCTTAGTTGTTTATTTTGATTCAGACAATTATGTTTTTTTCAGACTATTATCTGTAGCACTCTAGATGCTCATGTATTTGTGACTCCAGTTCCGAGATTTGTATTTGGATTCCATCGTTTATTAGATTATCTTCTTTTTTTTTAGACTATTCAATTTTATCATTTTCAATTGACTTATATTGTTAAAAATAGTTAACAAGTACAACTAATGTTGGCTTGCCTAGTAAGCGAAATGTTAGGCGCCATCACGGTCCCGAGGGTGGAAATTCTGGGTCGTGACAAATTGGAATCGGAGCACTAGGTTGCCTAGGTCTCACGAGTCATGAGCAAGATTGGTAGAGTCTGGAGGATCGGTACGGAAACGTCTATACTTATCTTTCAGAGGCTATAAGGATTTAGGAAAATTCTTCTTTCTTTCTCTATCGCAGATGGTGAGAACTCGTACAACGTCTACAGCTAGACAAGATCCAGAGCCATCTGTTGCAGCCACTACCAGGGGTAGCGGTCGGGGTCGAGGCAGAGAAAGAGCTCAGCCTAGAGAACGAGCAGCAACAACACCCATAGTGGAGCCTTAGCCTGACCATGAGGAGGAGTTCCCAGTTCAGGCCGCACCAGTCGGACCCGCTCATGTCCTAAAGGGATTCATTGCCACTCTCACACTTTAGGACACTCTAGTCCACTTAGTTGGACTCATGGAGAGTATGGCTCAGACCGGATCATTTCCTATGGAACAAGCCATCTCTTAGGCTGGGGGAGGAGCACAAACTCCCGCCACTCACACACCGGAGAAGATGGCTCCCTTATACCAGACTCCGGCAGCTCTAGCAGTCGGGGAAGTTCAGCCTGTAGTTTCTACACAACCCAGGGAGAGGCTCGTGATGTCTTATGAGGTATTGATGAGGTTGGATAAGTTCACCAAGCTCTTTCATGTTTATTATAGTATGCATCCTCGAGGACCCACAAGATTACTTAGATCGTTTCCATGAGGTGTTGCGGAACATGGGTATTGTTGAGACTGATACGGTCGACTTTGTAGTGATCCAGATGACCGATTCTACCAAGAGGTGGTGGTAGGATTTTGAGCAGAGCAGACTAGCTGGTTCACCTTCACTTACCTGGGATCAATTTTCACAGTTATTTCTGGAGAGGTTTATTCATTTCACTCTGAGAGAGGAGTACCGTAAGCATATCGAGCGCCTTCAATTGGGTGCCATGATCCTCACCCAGTATGAGACCAGATTTTTGGACCTAGACCATCATGCAGCTATGTTGATTCCTACAGATAGATAGAGGGTGAGAAAGTTTATTGATGGTCTTACCTTCGCCAACAGGCTTCAAATGGAAAATTATACGGGGGATGATATTTATTTCTAGAGGGCAATAGAGATTGCTATACGGATCGAGATGGTTCGTTGTCAGGATAGAGAGTCGACATCTGAGGAGAGACCCTGACATTTTGGTGCCTTTAGTGGTGCCTCATCGAGAGGTAGAGGTTCTTTTGGTAGAGGTCATCCTCCTAGGCTGATTTAGTTAGCTCTTCAGGTAGCCCACAGTGCTTCGGGCGGTCGTGGTTCTTATGGGTCTCGCCCGGAGCAACCAGCATCCAGTACACCTTCAGCTCCTATTAGTGCACCACCGCTTCAAAGCTACTACAGCAGCCATCCAGGCCATCAGCGTCCGTCTTAGCTTCAGCATCCTCAAAACCCGAGTGAGTTCTTTGAGTGTGGGGGCATAGGTGACATCAGGAGGTATTTCCCTAGATTGTCTAGCAGCAGACCTCAGCAAGGTTCTCATGCCATCATACAGATATCGGTTTCTCCCCTATCCGCACAGCTAGCTAGAGGCAGGGGTTAGGTTGTTAGAGGTGGAGGTTAGGCCATTAAAGGTGGAGGCCAGCTAGCTAGGGGTCGGCCAAGGGGCGGAGGTTAGAGTGGTGGCGCCCAACCTCGTTTTTATGCATTTCCAGCTAGACCTGAGGCAGAATCATTTGAAGCCATCATCACAGGTATTGTTCCGGTTTGCCATAGAGATGCTTCAGTTCTACTTGATCTGGGCTCTACTTATTCCTACGTGTAATCTTATTTTGCCTCATATTTGATTGTGCTTCTTGATTTTTTGAGTGCTTCTGTATATGTGTAAATGCCTGTGGGAGATTCTATTGTTGTAGATGTGTTTTTCACTCGTGTGTGGTTTCTATCGGGAGCCTTGAGACTAGTATAGATCTCCTACTTCTTGATATAGTGGACTTTGATGTTATTTTGAGCATGGATTGGTTGTCACTTATCATGCTATATTGGACTGTCATGCCAAGATTGTAACCTTAGCCATGTCGGGGTTGCCCCGATTAGAGTGGAGGAGGACTCCTACCATTCTACTAGCAAGGTTATTTCTTATGTGAAGGGTCGGCATATGGTCGAGAAGGGATTTCTATCATATTTGGCCTATGTTCGTGATTTTAGTGCGGAGGTTCCTTCCATGGATTCAGTACCTATTGTGCGTGAGTTTCCATAGGTGTTTCCTGCAGACCTGCTAGGGATGCCACCCGAAAGGGATATTGATTTTTATATTTATTTGGCTCTAGGCATTCTACCCATTTCTATTCCACCATATCGTATGGTGCCAACTGAGTTGATGGAACTAACAGAGCAGTTGCAGGACTTTCTTAATGTCATTTGGCTTGACAAACTCAGCAGCATTTATGAATTTGATGAATCGGGTATTTAAGCCCTATTTGAATTCTTTTTTTATTGTATTCACTGATGATATCTTGATCTACTCCCGCAGTCAATAGGAGCATGAGCAGCATCTTCGGGCGGTACTTCAGACCCTGAAAGATAGTATTGTATGCCAAGTTTTCAAAGTGTGAGTTTTGGTTCGATTCGATTTCCTTTTTGGGACATGTTGTATCTGTAGAGGGCATTAAAGTGGATTCTAAGAAGACTGAGGCAGTTCAGAACTGGCCTACACCTACTTCAGCTACAGAGATTTGGAGCTTCCTAGGTTTGGTAGGTTTATTATCATCGGTTTGTGGTGGGGTTCATCCATAGCATCCCCATTGACTAGATTGACCTAGAAGGGTGCTCCCTTCAGGTGGTCGGATGAGTGTGAGTTGAGCTTTCAGAATCTCAATACTGCCTTGACTACAACTCTGGTGTTGGTGTTTCCCACAGGTTCAGGATCCTACATGGTGTATTGTGATGCATCACGTCTTGGGCTTGGTACAGTATTGATGCAAGATGGCAGGGTGATTGCATACGTGTCGCGGCAGTGAAGGTTCACGAGAAGAATTACCATGTTCATGACTTAGAGTTGGCAGTCATTGTTCATGCATTGAAGATTTGGAGGCATTACCTTTACAGTGTGTCATGCGAGGTATTCACGGATCATTGGAGTCTATAGTATTTGTTCAAGCAGAAGGATCACAATTTGAGGCAGATGAGGTGGTTGGAGCTGTTGAAAGACTATGATATCTCGATTTTGTATCATCTTGGGAAGGCCAATGTGGTGGCCGATGCATTGAGTAGAAAGGCTGCGAGTATGGGTATCGTTGCATATATTCCAGCTGATGAGAGACCACTAGCATTAGATGTTCTGGTCTTGGTCAATCAGTTCGTGAGGTTAGATGTTTCGGAGCCTATTCGGGTTCTTGATAGCACAATTTCTCGATCTTCTTTATATGATCACATCAGAAAGCATTAGTCTGACGATCCCCATTTGCTTTTCCTTAAGGACACAGTGATGCCAAGAATATTTCTATTAGGGATGATGGGGTGTTGCGGATGTAGGGTCGGATTTGTGTGTCTAATATGGATGGGCTTCGAGAGTTGATTCTTGAGGAGGCCCACATTCACGGTATTCCATTCATCCGGGTGCCGCCAAGATGTATCAGGATTTGAGGTAGCGTTATTGGTAGAGAAGAAGGAAGAAGCATATAGTTTCACATGTGGCTCGGTGTTTGAACTGCCAGCAGGTAAAGTACAAGCATCAGAGGCCTGGTGGTTTGCTTTAGAGACTTGAGATTCCTAAGTGGAAGTGGGATCGTATTACCATGGATTTCGTTGTTGAGATCCCATGGACTCAAAAGAAATTTGACGTTGTATGGGTGATTGTGGACAGGTTGACCAAGTCGGAACATTTCATTCTAGTAGCAGTTACCTATTCTTCAGAGCGGTTGTATGAGACTATATCTGCGAGATTGTTCGTCTGCATGGTGTGCCGGTATCTATTATTTATGACCGAGGCACGAAGTTCACATTGTATTTCTAGAGGGTCGTACACTGTGAGTTAGGCACGCGGGTTGAGTTGAGTACAACATTTCACCCCCAAACGGATGGGCAGTCCTAGTGCATCATTCAGATATTAGAGGATATGTTTCGCGCCTATGTTATGAATTTCGCGGGTTCTTGGGATCGGTTATTGAAGCTTGTGGATTTTGCCTACAATAACAGTTACCAATCAAGTATTCAGATGGCTCCTTGTAAGGTATTTTATGGGAGGCGGTGCCGTTTTCCAGTTGGTTTGTTTGAGCCGGGGGAGGCTCGGTTATTGGGTACCGATTTGGTTCAGGATGCCTTGGAAAAGGTCAAGATGATTTAGGATCCACTTCGCACAGCTCAGTCTAGGCAGAAGAGTAATGCGGATCGTAGAGTTTGTGATGTTGCATTCATGGTTGGAGAGAGGGTTTTGCTCCGGGTGTCACCCATGAAGGGTGTGATGAGGTTCGGAAAGAATGGCAAGTTGAGCCCTAGGTATATCGGACCTTTTGAGATTCTTGAGAGGGTTGGTGAGATGGCTTACAAGCTTGTATTGCCACCTAGCTTGTCAGCAGCCCATCTGATGTTCCATATGTCCATGCTCCAAAAGTATCATGGTGATCCGTCCCATGAATTAGATTTCAGCTCTGTCCAATTGGACAAAGATTTGACTTATAAGGAGGAGTCGGTGGCCATTCTATCCAGGTAGGTTCAGAAGTGAAGGTCTAAGAGTTATTCTTCGGCTAGAGTGCAGTGGAGAGGTCAACTGATCGAGGCAGCTATGTGGGAGTCCGATATGTGGAATAGATACCCACACCTTTTCACCAGTCCGGATACTTTTCTATGTCCGTTCGAGGACGAACATTTATTTTAGAGGTGGAGAATGTGATGACCCGATAGGTCATTTTGAGATTTAGCCTCTATTTTCGTGTTCCGAGACCTTGATTAGCTCCATTTAGCCTTTTACGATTTGTGTGCGCAGTCCGTGTCTTATTCTGGAAAGTCTTTGTGTGAAAAATTGAACATACTTTTGGCTTAAAAATGGTTTGAGTTGACTACGGTCAATATTTTGTGTAAACGGACATGGATCTGTATTTTTGATGTTCCTGGTGGGTCCGCATCGTGATTTGGGACTTGGACGTATGCCCGAAACTGAATTTGGTAGTCCCTAACTTATTTTGACTCATTTTGCCAAACACTAGCATTTTATTTTTTTTTGAAAGTTGAAAATTACTAAGTTTGGTCGTAAGTTGACTTCTTAGCTAACAGGTTCGGATTTTGATGTTAGAACTTGGAATAGGTCTATAGCGCTATTTGAAACTTGTCGCCAAAATTTAGTTCAATTCGGAATTTATTTGATATGACTCAGACGCTTAAATGTGATTCTAGTGTTCCACTATAAAATTTCATTCGTTTTGAGGATTGATTCATAGATTTAAATGTTATTTTGGTGATTTGATTGCGTGAGCAACTTCGTATGATGTTATTACACTTGTGTGCATACTTGTTTTGGAGCCTGAGGGGCTCGGGTGTGTTTCGAACGTATTTCGGATGAGTTTGGCTAGTGCTAGGATTGCTGGTGCAACACCAGTTCTGGTGTTTGCTTCAGATCACGCATTTGCGAGGTCTGGCTCGCAATTGCGAGCCTCACTTTTGCGAACAATAGTTCGTATTTGTAAGTAGGGCCTGGGATTGGGTAACCTCGCATTTGCAAGGAAATGGTTCGCAATTGCAAACAGCTCAGGACCGCATTTGCGATCACTTGGCATATTTGCGATGTCTGGCAACAATAGAGTACCTTCGTAATTGCAATGATTTTGGTCGCATTTGCGAAGGTGGGTACTTTGCATTTGTGAACATTTTGTGGCATTTGCGACTTTTGTGGCTCTGAAGAAAGGTTCTTTGCGACCCTTGTCTCGCATTTGCGATGTTCGCAATTGCAAACAAGACTTTGCAATTGCGACACCTGCAGCCGGGTAAAAGAGAAGGAAAATAGGACTTGGCTCATTTCTCACCATTTCTCAACCCTTAACACTCTAGAGGCGATTACCAAGAGGTTTTTCTTCCCGAGTTCATTGGTATGTGACTTTAATCCATTTAATTTCAATTACCTGTTACATTTCATGAGATTTCAACATCAAATTTTGGATTTTCAAGGTAGAAATTAGGGATTTGGGAAGAATTGGAGATTTTGGTAAAATTGAGATTTAGACCTCGAATTGAGGTCGGATTTCAAATAAATCACATAACCGGGCTCGGAGGTGAATGGGTAATCGGATTTGGGTCCGAATATTGGGTTTTGACCAAGAGAGTCTGGGGTTGATTTTTGTTGACTTTTTAAAAAATGATCAAAAATATCTTTCATTTGTGGTAGTTTCTAAAGCTTATTTTGAATCATTTGGTCAATAATTTGCTAGATTTGGTTGGTTTGGAGGCTTGTTCAAAAGGCAAGGTCATGGTTGATTGATTGCTTGAGTTGCGGAGTGAGGTAAGTGTTGGGTCTAACCTTTATTTGAGGGAGTTAGGGAAACCTTGAACTACATGTTATGTGAACTATGTGGGAAACGACATATATGCGAGGTGACGAGTGTATGTACACAGTTATGATGCTTGCTTCCATTCGTTACTTTGTGATATATCTTGTTCCATGCCTTAATTTCTACATACTTATCTGACTTCCATCCCACAATTGTTACTTGTCATTTAGTTATCCTTGTATTAAATTGTCCATTCCTTTCATGATTCCATGCTTATTTGCTAGTTGTCTCTATTTGCTTTACTTGCATATCTAAATTGTCATGTCTTGTTGCCTTATAGATTTTTAATGTTTGTTTCCTTCTATAATGTAGTTTCACTTGTATAAGTTGTTCATTGGTAGGTATCGATGAGTTGGTAAAGTTGAGACATTCGAGTTGTTAGAGATTCTTTGATTATTATGTGATTCTTCATTGCCTCATATATTTACTCTCTTGATGTAGAAATCCTTGTAAATTTTGGTTGTTGAATTGCTATTGTTGATTGAAATTGTTTGGGGAGCGGGTTACACGTCGCAACGGAAATTGAAAGGTAATGAATTGAAATGGTGGAATAAGGACGAATTATGATATTGACAGGTGATGATATGGTGGGATCGAGTTGCGCCCGCCAACGGATTGTACATGTTGTATTTATTTGTGATTGTTGGATTTGCCTCAGTATTTTCAGATTATTTATAAGACTTTTTATTATGGGCTCTCTTGTAGTTGGATATCGAGTTCGTTTTCATGAGTTAACTGCTTCATTCCCATTTTCTGTCTTTCCTGTTATTATTATTGTTGTGTACATGTTATTGTAGCCTCGTCACTACTTCGTCGGGGTTAGGCTCGGCACTTACTGAGTACATAGGGTCGGTTGTACTCATACTACACTCTGCACTTCTTCTGCAGATACCGGAGTTGGTCCTAAGAGAGCTGAGTGAGATTACTCGGATCTAGCTATTAGTAGAGACTTGAGGTATAGTTGCACGGCATCCGCAACCCTGAAGTCCCCTTCTATATCATCTTAGTTGTTTATTTTGATTCAGACAATTATGTTTTTATTCAGAGTATTATCTGTAGCACTCTAGACGCTCATATATTCGTGACACTAGTTCCAGGTTTGTATTTGGATTTCGTAGTTTATTAGTTTATCACCTTATTTTAGACTATTCAGTTTTATTGTTGTCATTTGATTTATATTGTTAAAAATGGTTAATAAGTACAGCTAATGTTGGCTTGCTTAGCAAATGAAATGTTAGGCGCTATTACGATTCCAGTAATGAAAATTTCAGGTCGTGACACTTCCATGGTATAATGTACGATGAAATCTTGTACCAACTAAAATACTAAGCAAGCCAACATTAGCTGTACTTATTAACCAATGTACGATGAAATCTTGTACCAACTAAAATACTAGTAGTACTATGTTTAGCCCCCTTACTCCCTATTCTCCTGCCATTTTCTAAATTTTGTGATTATTGTCCGACCATCCATCACCCTTCCTGCATACCTCCTGTTCCTTCCTCTTATTCACATATAAAAGTCAAAATAAATTAGTTGAGATTTTATTTCTTGAAATAAAGTTTTCTCTCTTAAAAGAGTGAGGAAATTGATTGAGTTTGCTTCAACTGGTCCTCAAAGAATTACTTTCTCTTTAAATATTACTCCCTTCGTTTCAATTTAGATAACATGCTTTCTTTATTAGTGTGTTTAAAAAAAATGACATATTTCTACAATTGAAAAGAATTCAACTTTAAACTCTTCATTTTACATATTTTACTCTTAATGAGAAGCTTTTATAACAAAAGAAATGTCATGGCCCCGAAAGCTTTGACCCCTTAAGCTTTTAAGACCACAAATTTTAAAAGACTTTTTTTTCTTAAACTTCGTGTCAAGTCAAACTATCTCATCTAATTTGAAACAGAGGAAGTATCATTTAAGTTAGTAATTGACATTTATAATTTTATATACATATACTTAGTATTTTTAATTTAATTCGTAATTTTAGTGTTTGTGTGTGTATATATATATATATATATATATATATATATATATATATCACTTAAGAGATATCTGCCTGTAATTTTCTTAAAAATCACTCGATTCATAATCTTTATAAAAATTGGAGTAAATTTGGGATTAACACCAAATAGTTATTACTAGAGGATGATAAGATAAAGCAAAATCTAGTTATTACCCGACTAATTAAAAATAAATTATAATTGCATTTAGGATTAAATTTTTACAATATAGATTTTATACTAGTTCAACAAATTCGAAAAAAGAAAAAGAAAATTCTTTTCTTATTTTTGTTCGAGGTCTAATTCATATATGAATTGTATCTTTAGTCTCAGAATCATGTAATCTATATATTATATAATAAAGGAGAGGCAAAAGCACATTATTAAGATAGATGGCATAACCACAAAAAGCCAAGTGGCATTATTAAGACAAAATAAACTACCTTTTAACTAAAAAACTATTTTAAATTTTGAATTAATTGGTTACTCTATTTGAATTAATAAATGTAGATATCTTATAATTAGCTATATTAAAAAATGAAAATATAAAAAAAAAAATACTCATTCAAATTGGGGAGTAGTTTCAAGTTGGAATTTTAAAGTTATTTTAAAATTAAAAAGCGAAAAATAAGAAAACATTAAATTAGCTACAATAAAAACATAAAATATTAATTAAAAACCTACTTATTCAAGTTGGGGAATAGTTTCAACTTGGAGTTTTCAAATTATTTTATAATAAAAAATAAAATAAATAAAATAAAAATTGCCAATTCAAATTGCGGTGTGGTTTCAATTTGGACTTTTAAAAAATAAAAACTGAGATAAAGAAATAAAAATTGCCAATTTAAATTGGAGAGTAGTTTCTTTCTAATGTAGTGTGTGTATATATATATATGTGTGTGTGTGTGTGTGATGCCAAGTGGTATAATCATAAGACACAAAGTATAGTTTTTTTAGGACAAAGCTCTAACAAAGTTTGTATTTTTAAAATTATTTTAAATAAAAAATAAAATTTGCCAAATCAAATTTGGGAGTAGTTTCAAGTTGGAGTTTTAAGACAAAATAAATTACCTTTGAATTTTAAACTTTGAATTAATTGGTTACTCTATTTTGAATTAATAAATATAGATGTCTTATAATTAGCTATAAAAGAAATAAAAAAAGTTACCCATCAAATTGGGGAGTAGTTTCGAGTTGGAGTTTTAAAATATATTAAAAATGAAAAAATAAAATTATCCATAATAAAAAATGGAAATATATAAGCAAAAGAAATACTCATTCAAATTGAGGAGTAGTTTCAAGTTGGAGTTTTAAAATTATTTTAAAATAAAAGAACGAAAATAAAGAAATAAAATAACTTTTAATTAAAATGAAAATACAAGAAGTCAATTGGCTAGGAGGTGAATGGCTTTCAAACTGGGGAATAGTTTCAAGTTGGAGTTTTAAAAATATTTTAAAATTAAAAACAAAATAAAAAAATAAAGAAACTTTCAATTCAAATGAAAAATACAAAAATATAAAGATATTATTAGGATACACACACACACACACACTAGATGATTTTTGCCCGTGCATACTGTAGACAATAAATTGCGTCGAGAAAATAAAATCAAGACTGAAAAATATCGCAATAATCGTAGTATTTTATTTCGAATATTTGAGTGTTACAATCTCTATGAATCCTCCGATTCTTCTTTCCAATAGTAAATAAATTCAAGGGGCTTTGAGCTTGATCTTGAATCTATATTTGTTGTTACGAACGATTATCTCGAATTCAACTAGCACGAACTTTGATTTGAACTCGTACTCCTTGAATCTTGATTTGTTCTTCGTTCTTGAGCTTGAAATTGATTTCTTGAGTTTGAACTTGATTGTTTGAAGCTTGAAACTTTTGAGAAATTTGCGGCGTTTGATCCACGAGTGTCACACCTCCTTTTTTACCCCCAAAAATATGTATGTTATTAAGGGTTGTTGTGGGTTAAAGAGTTTTTTCAATTAAAGTGACAATTTTGAAATATGGATTATTTTATTGCTCAGAGTCGCCACTTGGAATTAATTTTTGGGTGTTCCAAGTCACCTTTTATTTGAATCCCTAATCAAAGGAAGATTTGACTCTGTTTTTATCGGTCCGCGAAAATAAAGTTCGGGTAAGGAATTTTGTTGACCGGGGAGAAGGTGTAAGGCATTCCCCTAGTCCCGTGGTTCTAGCACGGTCGCTTTATTGACTTAAACTCGGCTTGAATTAATTCTGAATAAACTGTGGTTTATTAGTTCCTATGTTTTACTTTCCCACTTTTATCTCTTGATTATTAGAACTATTAAACAAAATGATTTGGATAATATTACGTTGTCATAACCACGCTACGCAAGTGAATGCAT
>ML399304.1:47007-95713 GCA_005239525.1 Nicotiana knightiana | reverse complement strand
TTGGTAGAGCCAGGCCCACATCCATGCTGTTGCAACTTGCTGATAGGACGGTGAAGAGACCGTCGGGTATTCTGGATGATGTCTTGGTGCAAGTGGGAAAGTTTGTATTTCCTGCTGATTTTGTGATCTTAGACTGCAAGGTAGATGAGGAAATTCCCATAATTTTGGGAAGGCCATTTTGGCCACAGGCAGAGCTCTTATTGATTGTGAGACTGGTGAACTTAAGATGAGGCTTAACAATGAAGAAATCACTTTCAACGTTCAGAAGTCTATGAGGAAACCCAGTGAGTTCGCCAACTGCTCTCTGATTGATGTTGTGAATGTGATCCCAGAAAAAGATGATGCTTGTCTTATTGTTGGGAACCCTTTCGATGAATGTTTCACGAATCTGGATGATATGAACGGTGAAGAACTAGCAGATTGGGTGTTAGCACTTGAGGAAAAAGAGGTATGGAAACAGGCTCTCGAATTTAATTCATTGCATGCAGAGAAAGGTGAGAACCTGTCAGCCGAGCTATCTAGTGAAACACCACCCATGTTAGAACTGAAATCGGAGGATGCTGATGTAGTAGAAAAGATACTGGATTTAACCAAAGACATTGAGACTACATATTTTGTTGAATCCAGTGTCGTTATTGTTGAGGATGTTAGTACACACTCCAACCATATGTTCAAATTGTGTTTGGATGATAATATGCAAATAGAGTTATCCGAACCACCTGATGAGTTGAGAGATAAAGAACAAGATGCCTACATTATTGAGTTCTTCTTGCCTGAAAGTAAGGAGTACACATTTTGTCGCAAGGCCAAGAAACGCAGATTATTACAGAGTTTATTTGGGCCAGGCAGATTTGTTCCACCACCCCATGAGCATGATCATAGAGCAGAATCAAAAATGGGGGTTCAATTCAAAAGTTCAAAGTGGAGGCATAAAGTGATTAAAGCATGTGCTCAAAGGATCATGAAAATGAGAAAGATGTCGACACTAGTGGACCAGGGAGTTTTTACACCTTCTTTTTATTTCTTGTTTTGTCTATATGTGATGCACTGGGGACAATGCATGATTTAAGTGTGGGGTGTGGTACATAATTGTTGTGATTTGTGGTGTGCATTCTTATTAGCAGATTTAGTTTTAATGTTTTTCATGTTGGTATTAATTTTTTTTTTAGGAAATATGTGGACTCTTCCTGNAGTAATTCCCCCTTGGTTTTTCTTTGAACCACGGTTCTTTTCCAAGGGTTTTTAATTGAACCGGGTGTAGGTAGTTTTTAATTTTTAGGAGTAGAAATCATATGGTTAAGGGTGTAATAGTATCAATATCTCGAAATGTGTTAATGCCTTGAGAATAGTCAGTATTTTGGTTGTGACGCTTAGGCTCAATTTTTGACTCTAGAATAAATACCTCAAATTAGGAATTCTTAAGATTTGCTTAACTGCTTTGACTGGAGTGTAGTGATAGAGCTGATCCTGACTGAGTTATGTGCCATGTGTGTNTCGTTAACCCCGTTGAGCCTAAAATCCTGTTTCTTTGGCAACCACATTACAAGCCATATCCCCTTTGTTTGGATCGATCTTGTACTTGAACCTTGTCACCTCTCGTAAGCACTGGAAATGTATGAAATATGAAACAGTTAAAGTGTGGGGTGGTAGGTTGGTTTGTGAGGGGATTAGTTGGAATAAGGAGAAAGGTGCACGTTTGAAAAATAATAAGAGTCACTTGAAAAAGAAGTAAAGAAGAAAAAGAAAAAGAAATAAATGAACAATTGTGTTGTGTTAAAAGAAAAATAAATGTGGTGACTCTTCATATAATTGTGCTTAAAGAAGTACAGGGTAATAACATCGTTGTGAAGGTGGAATTTGGCTATAGTGAGTTTGAGGTTGAACGTTAAAGTTTATTTATCAAAGTGCTTAGGGAGGTGTAGTCACTCTTATATACAAATGTATCCTACCCGTCCCGCAGCCTGCATTACAACCAAATTAAAGTCCTATTTGATCCTAGACTGAATGAGCTCGATTAGTAGAGTATTACACTACGGGCAAGCTTATGGTACGTCGTTTGTGGCATATGAATGTTTTCTTTCGGAGAGCGAGTAAATTCTTTCGATCTTGAGTTCCTAAATGTCTTACATTTTATTGTGTTGTGAGGAACTAACTCTTTGATTTGGTGAGGGCACATGATTCATGACGGAAAGGTAATGTTGTTGACCTCTAAGTTAGAGTAGTTAGTGAATTGTGAATAAAGCATGGTATTTGTGAGTCGATTATTGAGGCGAGGATGTCACACCTCTGTGCTTGAAATGTTTTAAATATTCTTGGTATAACGTGTTAAGAGATTTGCTTAATAAGTTGTGTACATGAGTGTAGTTTGATTGCTCGAGGACGAGCAAAGGTTTAAGTATGGGGTCTTGCCTCCATAGTCGGCATCATGTGAACAACATATTTGGACAAGCACACAAACTCCATATGATACTCCCACACACTTATGTTTCCCTGCTTGAGGGCCATAAACTCTGCAGCACGGGCTGCCATAGTCTCGGCAGGCAAGAAATGATCCATGAAGGCTCAACATACTCATCCCACTTTGCCGGAGGGCTCCCCTCCCCACGGGACCCCTCCCACATCTCAAACCACAAATACGCTGCTCCCTTTAACTGATAGGAAGCCAACTAAACCCCCTCGGTCTCTGTAGCCTTCATAACCCAGAGAGTCTTGCACATCTCATCAATGAACTCCCGAGGATCAGCCTCTGGGTCGGTGCCTAAGAACTCTGGAGGGGCTAACCGCAGAAACAGATTGACCCTGGAACTTGAGGAATCCCCTTGCTCGCTAGAGGATGCAGGGGCAGCATGTGATCTTTGGGCCTGGGAGGCCACTAACTGGGTTAACATCTGAATAGCTCCCCTGAGGTCCCCATCAGAAATACCGGGACCGGAAGCTGGGACTGAAGAAGGGTCAGGAACATCAACGGGAGGGACTGTAGCACCCTCCGCTGGAGCAGGAATAAAAATATACTGGCCTAGGATGGAAGAGTCAGGCATATTCAGGGTCGGGGAATCGTTCTCACCCGCACCATCAGATAAGAATTCACGGCCACTCCTGGGGTGGCATTGGCCTCTAGGTTGAGTCGAGCCCTATTCTTGTGTGCCATTTACTGAAAATTGGAACAATGCACGAGTTAGAGATATACAACCTCACCTTCCACCACATCACACGATATAGAATAACAATAAAAGGGTACTTTCCTAAATGTCCATGCAACCCCCTAATTATAGATGTGGTCGACAACACACCGATAAAAAGGGCTCTACTAGACACGGCTCCGAGACATCCTAGGACACTTTTAAAACCTTAAGCTCTGATACCAAGTTTTTCATGCCCCAAAACCGAGGGACGAGACCGGCACCTAACCGGGTGAACCTGGTCAAGCGGACCTGGATTGCCTTTCCTACCCAACGCGTTTCCCCTGTATATACAATGCGCCATATTCCATATGAAATAACAACTTAGGATTTAAGCGTGGATTTACAAACTTAAGTTTATTTCTCTTTTAGCATTTCAACAATTGATTCCCAAAACATACACAATACATACATAACTTTCCAATACGGACCACGATTCCGAATACGTACAGTTACTACCCAAAATACATAGATACACCCACATCATGTCTATGGAGCCTCTACGAATACTAGGATTTTATAAAATACTTGTAGCGTGCAACCTGATCCCACCGTACAATTTAAACTTCACCCTTATTACCTCTCCACTGTTATTACTTCGTGTTGCAGCGTGCAAACCGATCCCATCGGACCATCACATTTCATAGCAAACAATAACAGCCCACAATTCAATCACAGGGCTTCATATCATCAAGAGTACAATTTCATAACACCCAAACAATCATGTGTTCACAATAGTCTTTATCATTCATTAATTCAACCACAAAGGTGCTCATCAACAAGAATATAAGTTCATCACAACCAACAATCCATATGAAGTTAAGCCACAATAAACCTTGCCAACAATGAGTCATATACGATATTTCCATGGTCATTTAGTTCAATTAGATCAATTCACAATTCCCTTTTCATCACTTGTTACCAACCCTTATCACTTAGATACATTTACAAATTTGAGTTCGTTACCATTCTTTCATGTTCGTTACCATTCTTTCATACCAACATACTCACGCATTTAACGAACCTTGCCCATGATAGAGTAATCACATAGAAATCACCTTTCGTAATTTCAATTATCACGATAGTCGACTAAGAAAAAAAATTAGAGGATGAAATCTCACACCTCAACACAACCGTAAAATCAATATACATATACTCAGTAAGAAATTCGTACCGAATGTTCGGACACCAACAAGGTGGCTCTACGAATATTAAAGTTAGCCATACATACCTCGAGTCGTCCCCTTTTTAATTTCTATCACAATTCACCGGACCGTCTAGAACCGTCAATATATTCCACAATGTGACATATTTAACTTAGAATTAGGAATATTGTACTCAATTGAGCATTTTATCAAACACTATGTGACCCCTTAGACTACTAACCCCCTTTTGAGAATATTATCCAAACTTGTTTTTCCCTTTACTAGATTACGGGGTTTGACTCACATGTATGCAAGATTTCACTTTTTATTTTCAAGAACCAACCTATGTGTGTTTTATTCTTACACAAAATCTGAGAAATTGGGGAAATAGGGTGAAGACTTACCTCTTTGAGTGAAGAAGATGACAATAACTTGATAATTTCCGGGCTTGAGTGATTTTGGAAAATCAAATTGGATGATGTTGAAACCTTCTCTCTCTATTATTGGTCAGTAATTAGTTAAAAATGAAGGGAAGGGGTGTTTTATAAAACAGAGGGTCGGGTTTTAAATTTAGAAACCAGGAGCCCCGACACAGGGATGCGGTCAGGAATGCGATCACATTCCTTCTATGCGATTCGCATTCCTGTCGCATAGTTGGCCTCAAATGGGCCAAAATGGGAACCATACTACCCAGGTATGAGACCACTATGCGGTCCGCATACCTGTTATGCAATCGCATAGTGCGTCGCATAACCTCCCTCGCAAAACCATGGGGCAAGAATGCGACAACTATGCGGCCCGCATTCGTGAAATGGGATCGCATTCTAGGCCGCATAGCTGTCCTCAAAATGGATAGGAAACTGTCCAGGTATGCGACCACTATGCGGTTCGCATACCTGTTATGAGATTGCATAGTGCGTCGCATACCTGTTATGCGACTGCATAGTGCGTCTCATAACCCGCAATTTCTGGAAAATTTAATCTTTCAACTTCTGGGATACTTTTTACTCAAAATAGGACCGTTTTAAGAATTTTTACAGTTATAACAGCACAGGGACCTATTCGGGCATTATCTTAGACATAGAAATTTTACGGGTCTATACACACCATTCCACTTTTGATACCTTCCTCGATCCTCTCTCCGAGCTTGATGATATCAGAGAACTTGTGATTCTCGATTACCATTAACCTTTCGTAATATTGTGGATCCTAAACCCTTACAAAGAATTATTTCATCTTATCTTCATCCAATATCGGCCTGACCTTCGCTGGTTCTGACCTCCATCGAGTAGCATACTCGCGGAAAGTCTCACTGGGCTACTTCTTGAGATTCTGGATATAGAAAACATCTTGTGCATTTTCCGTGTTGAATCTGAACCTATCCATGAAGTCTGATGCTATGCTTACCCAATTAGCCTATTTCTTGGGATTTTGACTTATTTACCAAGACAGAGCGTCTCCAGTATGGCTTCTCGTGAACAGCTTCATGCGAATCTTTTCGTCCTTTCCAACCCATACGAGCTTGTCGCAGTAGGTTCTCAAATGAACCTTTGGGTCACCCGCTCCATCAAACATTTTGAACTTAGGAGGTTTGTAACACTCCGGCAGTTCCACATCTGGCTAAATGCACAAATCCTCGTAATTCAGACCTTCGATATTCCTTTGCATCCTTCAACACCCTATACTCGGATTGTGAGCTTCTTGAGCTCTTCTACCATGTTTTTAATGAGCATGTCCTTTTCAGAGGATTCTGGTGTATATGATAGTGGTTGAGTAGAGTGGGGTAAGCTTTCCACATACATGGGGTTGTTTTGGTGAATGCCAGGAGTTTGGGTGTAATGGTGGTCATTGGTTAAATTTTGGGGATCGCGGATAGGCTGAGGGGTATTCTGAGGAGAGTGATAAGTGGTTTGCGGATATTGAGCCGGGGGATGATGATGTTGAGGAGCTTTAGGTATAGGTAAAGGATTTTGAGGAGGGGTTGTATATTAGTGGGGTGCGGGAGGATTTTGCGGGCGTTGGTTGGGTGTGTTCTGAGGAGGTACTAGGTTTTGGATATCTGGATGGTTGATATCTGGGACATTTAGTGTGAGGGAGAGGTTTTCCAAGTTACGGACCTGCTCAATCTCACCTTGTAGTTCAAGTATTTTCTTTTTAAGCCGCAAAACCAAGTCATTTGATGCCGGAGTACTCTGACCATCAGAAGTTTCCGCATTCTCAGCATGTGGGGTGTTGTCGCCACTCATATTATCCATCTTAGCTTTCAGTTTTCCTTTTGATGCACTTGGATGAGGAGGAGGTGGAGGGCCTCTAGATCTGGTGTGATATGCTGATGATGCCAGTATGCGTGAACCAACCTTGGGGAATGGGAATAATCAAAAAGAAAGAAAAACAAAAAGTAACCAAGTCAATGTGAGTTGTGAGAAAAGTTTGCAATATTTAAACACATATTGCGGGAATGTAAATTAGCGTCCTAATTTGGGAGCCTCATTGCGCCCGAGGTAGGCCTAGCGACAAGTAGATTTGGAGAAATTTAATGCAAATAATTGCCTCAGTTCATTAATGTAATAAATAAGATGAATCTAAAATGATACTAAATAAGATAATTCACTAATGGCACTTGACCTTATTACATTCGAAAAGCAAGAACAAATAAACCTAATCTACTTGGTCCCAGAAGGACCTTCTCCAGGCTTGGTTCTCATGGCTCCATCGATCAGGTTCCGCATGCCGCGCATGTCCAGCAGCAGGTATGCCCTTGATAGATGTCCTCTTTAGATACCTTCAACATTCTGGCAGTCTACGACTCTTTTGCTCATTTTTCCTTCCAGCTCCATCAGACCCTGCTACATATATTCTAGCCTTTCATTCGACCTAGTAGCCATTTCCCTCCATTCATTGATTAATTGCATATCAGTCTTGTGTTGTTCCAGATGCTCGACCTCGGACTCACAAACCTTTTTGCGCAGTTTGTTATACTTCACCTGTGCTTCGTCAGCTTCATCTATGACTCTGTTTCCTTGATCGACCCCTGGATCGACTATTCCCGCCATGCAGACCTCTAACCACGATAGGTAAAAGTAAACATGCGCTTCGTGATATCGATCCGGCTCGATGGTGTCCCTTTCCAAAATAATCTTCAAGTGCCACATATGTTGAGCTTCACGTTTATATGGGATTTCATCATCATGGAAATCCGCCCTATAGTGACTCATTTTGGAGACTCGTGGTATAATCTGTTTTCTACCAGCTTGTCTGATGACCCTAATAGGAACATATGGGTGTATACCCCTTAACCAGATCAACACCAAGTGTGGAGCATCCCTAGATCGGATTATGAACTCATTGGTGGGGAACCACTCGAACATCCAGTGAACCTGGTCCTCGGTCAAGTTGTCGAAAAATTGCACCCATTCTGTAGCATTCTCTGGTTGAGGAAACCTGTCTGGGATAAAGGTCATTCTCTTGGGGTGATGAAAGGCTATGTGATCGTTCTACGTTCTTCGTGGAAACTCTTGGCGGTATTGACCTTTCTGGAAATGTTCTAGCAACCAAATTTGTAGTAGCAGATTACAATCGTCGAAGTGTTTGAACCCCTTCTGGCAGTGATCCAAGGCTCGATATATGTCTTCTATAATCATAGGGACAATACTATATGTTTGTCCCTTGATTCCCTCCATTAAGGCTTTGGTTACCATGGCCAGTCTATTGTGAATTCTTTCCATTTTTCTTGGAAACACTATCATATCCAAGAAGCAGACGATAAACATGAAAACCCTGTGATGAATCCAACCCAAGGAAGTGATGGAGAACTCACCATGAAAGATACGGTAGGATTTGCTATGACCGTATCGTTCATAAAGGAAGTCGAAGGGTATATAAGGAATTCTCAGACACACCAGGTCGTCATTCTTTTTAACCCCATCATTTTCAGAAACCCTCTGGGAGTGCGATTTTCCAGCACCAATAAACCGGGACAGTCTCAAGGTAATCCAGCAAATCCCCCTATTTCCTCAAAAAGATGGGTCATTTCTATGTTGTCAAAATGGAACACGACCCTTTCTCCGTCCTAGAACATAGTGGCAGCTTCAATCAACATGTTGATTGGTTGGATGTCTAATAAGAAAGGTAGGTTTCCAAGGACTCTTTTCACATGCGTTTTATCGCTTGACGGAAGGTCTTCCCACCAATCTAGCAACAATGGTGGTATGTTACGGACCATGCTGAACCTGGGGACTTCGTGCCTTCGTGCCTCATTAAAACAAATAAGGTTAGACCCTTTCCCCCCTTCGAATTCGACTATTTATACATTAATGATTAGAATATTAGCACTTATTTCTTCAAATTAATGCACAGATCGTGGTTGTGTCCGTTGGGATTACAGAAACTGCGGTGGACTTTGGACAAGGCTTTTCTTAAAGGATTATTATGTGGACAACATATTAAACCAAGCTAGGTTTAACCATGATGCATGTACAGTTATAATTAGAGTAAGGTTTTTATAGAGGTCTAGACTGGTAACCTCAAGGGGACAACTCGAGGGGGAAAGGTATGGAATCGTCTTCCGCACCGATGATCGACTAGTTTTACCGCAAATAGGCCTTTCCTAATTCCAAAGGTGATATAGGAAGAGCCAAACACTCATAAAGTGTTGCTAAGGTATTATTACACACGAGTAGAATATGATGTTGAGCATGATTTATGCAACAGAAAATAGCACGTTGTCACGTATTTGCACGATGAAAAAAATGACAAATGCGGTATTTAATAATTGTAATGGCATTTAAGAAAGAAAACAAGGAGACAAGCCAGTTTCCATAGTAAAGATTAATAAAACGAGAAGAGAAATCGCAAATGACGGAAGATAGGCAATTAAATTCACATAAAGCAGGAACGGAAAGGGGTATGCAAGTATTGACGGAATGATAAAGCCATGCTTAAAGACTAATTCACAAAAATCAGGTTCGTTATGGTAAGAGCCTAAAAAACATATCCCTAGTAGAGTCGCCATGCTATTGCGCCCCCTTTTTCCTGGTGATTCGGGTTTCGACATTTTTAGGACAACTCCTTTTTTGGCATGGGTTATGAATTGGAAGAGTTTCCACCTAACTGATTAAGGTGTGTTAGGGCACCTAGAGCAATTAACTCATATAACCAGTTTACATCAACATAGATCGGGTAAGGGCTCAAATTACCTTGAGGGGAAGGNGGGGGGGGGGGGGGGTTCCTAAGCTTATAGCCTATAGGATCATTCCATGCAATACTTTGTAACTCCCTCAAGTCGGGGTGTTACTCATAGTACTTAGTGCAGGGACTATCATCTCCTTACTACCCAATTACTATCTTTAAGTTGTTACTTAAGCGTTATAGTAGTTTGTAGCTCATTCCTTATGCGTGCACTACCTGTCCCTTACCTATGGCCCTGGAGGTATTAGGACCTTTATTTTGGTTAGTTCTAGCCTAACCTATATTACGTAAAATGTGGAATCTAGGCGACAACAAAAACAAATAGGACATTCAAATAAGGGAACAAGTATGGACTCACATTGACCTCCGCACGTAGACAACAAAAGCATGCAGACTTTATTAACTTTTGAATCCTATAGGCAGGATATCTATGTGGTAAAACAGAATGTCGAGACAGTTTTATTAAGGCGAGCATTACGACCTATTTGTTTGCCTAGTGATTTTATTCATTATGAATCTGGGCATTTCAGGCAGTAATAATTCACAATTATAAACCCATAATCATTATTAAGT
The DNA here is from genome assembly GCA_005239525.1 of Nicotiana knightiana. NCBI lineage: Eukaryota > Viridiplantae > Streptophyta > Magnoliopsida > Solanales > Solanaceae > Nicotiana > Nicotiana knightiana. The sequence goes on along the minus strand of ML399304.1, from coordinate 85,629 downwards.
CCTACAAAATATATTGCCTAAGTGATTGACAATAGCGATTTAATTCAGAATCGACCAACATGATCCTATAGGCATGATTTATACGAGCTTATTACTTACAGGCCTATAGACATGATTTCTAGGTGTAGCACGGATTTTAACTATAGAGATAGGTTTTACTCCTTTTCAATCCTATAAACATGCTTTCTAATTGCTGAATTGATTTGAACCTTATAGGCATGATTTCTAACTGCTGAACTGATTTGAACCCTATAGGCATGATTTATAAATGTTAATTTTAGTCCTATAGGCAGGATATCTATTGCATGATTGATTTAAACCCTATAGGCAAAATTTCTAAGTTTGAAACTGATTTTAGTCCTATATGCACGATATCTATTAACCATATAAAGGCATAATTTAAACAGATTGCCAGGAAAGATAATTATCTCACGCAACAAAGTCCTATAGGCATGATTGCTAATGCACATTTGTTAAAAACATGTATAGATCCTATGAACAAGATTTCTAATGTACAGAATTAAACGAAAGTCCTATAAGCAGGATCTCTAATATGCAAATGTGAAAACACAGAATCAAAATGATCATGAAAGTCCTATCGGCAGGATTTCTAAACACATCATAGTATTCACATAGTTTGATCAACGTAATTAAATCCTATAGACATGATTTCTACCTAGTTTTAACAAAACTATATAAGTAAAATCCCCCAGCTTCACTAAATATCCCCCAAATCTGTTATTACAGAGTTATTACAACCCAAAATATCAAATGAATCACATAATGGTAACAGTTACACTATAGGGAGCCTTCATAGGCCCAAATAAACCCAGGAACCAGGCCTTCTACCATAACAGCACAACATAGGGATTCATAGTACATTGGAAACAGGTTTCCAGTATGTCAAAGTTCCTAAGGGCCTCAGGGGATCCAGGGCAATGCTCAAACTAGAGAACCAAATGCTCAGAAATAATTCAAAAAGAGATTAGGAATGAAACCCCAGTGTGTCAGAGTTCACAAGGGTCTCACATGGACCCCGAGCAGTGCTCGTACTGAGGAGGTTAAGGATAGAACATAAGGACCTAAGAATAGGAGTTTGAGGTAGCAGTATACAAAAAAAGAGACAATGGTAAATGACATATTTTAAAACAGGTTTGAGTTTAGAAAAGCCATCATCACAGAGTTTAAAATGACAAACAATTCATAGAAGTAAAATGACAAAAGGGATAGTCACTCACCAATTAGGGAAGAAAACAAGAAATACACCACCGTAGTCGAGGATCCAGAATTATTTGGCCTTGGCTTTCAGCCGACCAATACCAGAAATAAATGAGAGAAGGCAAAGAGAATAAAAAACCAAGCCCTAAGTTCCTTAGTGAGAATATAATGATTCGAGTCTGTCTAAAAGGGGAGAAGAGAGGGGTTTATATAGTATTATAGTATAAATAGGAAACATGGTAAGTATTAAACATAGAATCAATTAGAGTCTAATATTTAGGGCAAATAATACATAAACGAGGGAGTTCAGTAAACTAACAGAGAATCCGAGAATGTAATCATGCAAGTAACATTTAAAATAAGGGGATACAACAGAGAATAAGGAAATTATCATACAAAGATCGACTAAAATCAGATTTAGGGCTAAATAAAGTAAAAAATAAAGGAACACGATAGATTAAACAGAAATAAGGAAAACATCAGTCAAATACGAGAAAGGAAAGAGTATCAATCAGAAATCAGTAAAGAATAAAGAAAGATCTCAAACCCTAGTTGATGCCTTGAATCGGGCCAAACATACAAGGACCGTTCAATATAGCATGTATAGAGTTTGAAAATCATCTAGATATTAATAAAATCAGGGTAAACCTACCTGTTATTGAGGTAGTTCTTGCCAAAAATAGGGCAAGAACCAAGTGATGTTAACAACATGCGTATAAGGGCAGAATATTACAAAATAGGTAAGCAAATCATGGATTGATTCCACGTTTGAGCCGGAATCAGAGAGGATTGGGGAGTGATGGCGCTAGGGTTTGATAGAGAGAGAAGGGTAGTATGATAATTTAAGGGCGGCGGGTGAATATCTAAATGTGTTAGGGTTGGGGTTTGGTATAGTTAAGAAGGAGCAATTAGATATGGATCATTGATCTTTAGAGATCAACGGTCACGATTAGAAGGGTCCTGGGTCGGGTGTTTTAAATGGGTATGAGGATTGGGCTAATAGGTCTTGGGCTAGGGGTATTGGGCTAGTAAGGGTGTTGGGTTAAATCCGGAAATGGGGATTTTAGGGGCTAGATTCTAAATACCCATTTTAACAAATAAATAATTTATAAAAAATAATTAATAAATAAAAAATATCACTTGTGCATAAAAAATGATTTAAAATAATTACTTAATATTATAAAAATATAAAAAGTCATTTTCGGTATAAATAATGTAAGTATGCATACATATGGGCTATTATTGCAAATATTCAATTTTAGCCTAAAATGCAGATGTAATTATAATAAATGTACCAAAACATTTAATGCTTAGTATGGATATAAATGATGAAATTAGATGATAAAATCATCATAAAAAATATTTGTGATGCAATTAATGATTATTTATATAATAAAACATAGGAATAAATTGATTTAAAAATATTTTAAAATTATGAAAAATTATGGAAAAATGTTGGTTGGTGCTCATACACTATTTTGAAAGTATATATGTATTTGCAAAATAAATATGGGAAAAATTGGGTATCAACACAATCGATGCACCAATAAGCAACAATCCAAATGTACTCAATCGCGAAAAAGACTCAATCAAGAGAACCATCCCGCAAGTTCAACGGGTACCACCACCACTCAATGCTAAGAACCCATCACACACCGTAGAACCATCACCTGACTCTAACACAAAGGTTCATACCTCAACATAACTCCGCTGCAATGCGCGACTCCATCAAAATGCTGGTCCATATCATATACCTCGAGCCACCCTGCTCAAAATCAATAACCACACAAAATTCGACATCAAGTACCCAAAGTGCATTACCATAACGACGGATAATCAGATGACACAATGCTACACAAAACCCAAAAGAACATAAGCCCTCAATCATGCAATACCTGATTACCCATCTCGATCAAATTAGGCTATAAGACCACAATAGATCTGCACCATGTGTGCCTAAAACCAACGAACCACAACTTATTATAGCATAGAAGAGTATCTCACATAAAATTTCAGAACACGTAAGCTCGGCAACAACAGAATGGCACATCCCTCAATAATAGCATTATGGAGTCAACCAATCCGACTCAGTGTAGAATACACATCCTAATTGGGCCTACCAATGGACCCCTAAATCAAATCCGGGAACCCACAAATAGATAAATAAACCAAACTAAAACCCACAATGACTGAATCATAACACATTTATCATCTGGCTAGCTTCGGCCATGACTTCACAGTCCACAACCATGAAACAATTTTGTTACGACCCCAAATACTAAGCCGGATCATGGAACTAGGCTAGCCAACCATTTCAGATTATCAATAAATCCATATAATGAATAACAGTGGAAATGAGAAAATCAAGTCAGAAATCTACAATTCCGCTGTTATTCATTATATGGATTTACTGATAATCTGAAATGGTTGGCAATAAATCCATATAATGAATAACAGTGGAAATGAGAAAATCAAGTCAGAAATCTACAATTCCGCTGTTATTCATTATATGGATTTACTGATAATCTGAAATGGTTGGCAATAAATCCATATAATGAATAACAGTGGAAATGAGAAAATCAAGTCAGAAATCTACAATTCCGCTGTTATTCATTATATGGATTTACTGATAATCTGAAATGGTTGGCAATAAATCCATATAATGAATAACAGTGGAAATGAGAAAATCAAGTCAGAAATCTACAATTCCGAATATTTCATAAAACCCCGATTTTCATTTACAAATCTCGTATGAAAACTTTTATCCAACATTTATTATCAGAGGCTCAGTGTAAAGAAGAGTGAAAACAACATTTTCATAGAATATAAGCCCCTCGGGCATAGTATCACTCACAATAAAGCCTCTCGGGCAAGCCTCTTAGTCACTCGTGACTCCACAATCCGTATCTCATGCTCTTACATAACACTCGTACTCAATAAGTACCATGAAAATACACAACTACTGCGGCGGGCAGCCCGCTCCACTACATTTATATATATATATATATATATATATATATATATATATATATATATATATATATATATATATATATATATATATATATATATATATATAGTTATACTGCTGCGGCGTGCAACCCGATCCATCTATATAACATATATTGCTGCGGCGTGTAGCCCGGTCCATATAATAGTCGACTGCGCTCACTGAGGGTGTACAACCTCCTGGAGGGGCTCTTTCAGCCCAAGCGCTATATCTGATGTGGCGTGCAGCCCGATCCATATATAACATATATTGATGTGGCGTGTAGCCCGATCCATATATAACATATATTGATGTGGCGTGTAGCCCGATCCATATATATATAGTCTATAATTGATGTGGCGTGCAGCTCGACCCACATATAATATATATAACATATGTATTGTTGCAGCGTGCAGCCCGCCACATAACTATCCTCATATACTCGACTCTCGGCCCAACTCAATCACCCTCACAAGCCACTTGGGCAATTTACCTCAACTCACGGGACTCAGCCCCAAATAATTTTCAAAGCTTTCAAAGCAGTGTGATAACAGTGAAAGTAACAACAAGTAGGAAACATGACTGAGTTTACAATTTACTAATAGGATAGTGGTAGAATAGTGTAAAAGTACCCCCTGAGGGTATAAACGGGTCGGCACAAGGCCCCAAACATGGAAAATACCCCTGAGGGTCTAAAAAGATCGGCACAAGGCCCCAAACATGGCTCACAGCCCATAAACAAGTATAAACTTTTGAAAGACAGGATGTCGTAAGGGTTTAAATCGAATACACGACTTAATAGTCTCTACGGGATGGACCAACTCACAATCCCTATTGGTGCACGCCCCCACGCTCGTCACCTAGCATGTGTGTCACCTCATTTATCAACACAATAACAAATAACGGGGTGTCATACCCTCAGGTTTCGAGTTACAATTGTTACTTACCTCAAAACAGCCCAAAAGCTACTCCGCAGTGCGTTTGCCTCTCGAATTGGCTCCCAAATGCTCCGAACCTAACCAAAGCCAGATTAGCATCATCAATATATGCTAACGGAACCAAACCCAATCGAAAGATACAGATTTTAAAACAATTCTCGAAATTGGGCAAAACCCAAGCCCCGTGCCCGCGTTTCGAAATTTAATAAAATTTACATCACTAGAATCCTCATCCTCCAACGATTCTATACATACCAAAAACTCCACAATCGGACCATAATTGCCCATTCAAATCACCAAAAGAACTTCCAATCTTCCTCCCCATTTTTCCCAACTTTTTCCACTTTAGTTCTTCAAATTATAAGCCTAATCCGAAACAAAATAGCATAGAAATGAGTTATATAGTCCGGGAACTTACCTCCACTGAAGACCCTCGAAGAAATTTTGCCAAGGCATTCTTTTGTATTGTTCTGCCCAGTTAATCCGCACCTGCGAACCTTTCCTCGCACCTACGGTCCCAAGTGCGCACCTGCGAAAACCCACTAACCATCCAATTCTCGCACCTGCAGTCCCTTTTCCGCACATGCGGCTTCGCAGGTGTGGCCAACTCTTCTCACCTGCGGACTCCTACTGCCTAGCATCTTTTCGCAGCTGCGCCTGAAGCTTCGCACCTGCGGCTGCCCATCCACAGGTGCGGCCACACTAGCAGCTATTTGCTGTAAATTTCCCAAGTTCAAACTTCCGCCAACCATCCGAAATCAATCCCGAGCCCCTCGGGGCCCCAAGAAAACATACCAACACACCCCATAACATCATTCAAACTAAGTCGAGCCTTCGAAACACCAAAAGCAACACGAAAACACCAAAATTACCTCAAATTCAAGCGTATGAACTTTGAAACTTCTAAATTTCGCCAATGATGCCAAAACCAACCAAAACACATCTGATTAGCCTGAAATTTTGCACACATATCCAAAATGATATTACGAACCTGCTCCAACTGTCGGAATTACATTCCGACCCCTATAACCTATTTTCCACTGCCGACCGGAAATCGCCAAAAAGTAGCTTACGCCAATTCAAGCCCAATTCTACACGGACATCGAAACTTCATTCCGAAAACACTCCTAAGTCCCAAATCACCTAACAAAGCTATCCGAGCCATAAAATCCGCATTCCGAAGTCGTTTGCTAATAAGTCAACTCCCAGCTAACTTTTTCAACTATTAAGCTAATTTAAGAGACTAAGTTTCTCAATTCTCACCATGACCACTCCGAACCCGAACCATCTGACCCAACAAAACATAATCTGGCTAAGCATATATGATATAGCAGAAATGGGGGAAACAAGGCTAATCTCACGAAACGATCGGCCGGGTCGTTACATCCTCCCCCTGTTAAACAAAACAGTCGTCCTCGAACGGGTCTAGAAACATACCTGGAACTCGAGTAAGTGAGGATATCTGTCCCGCATCTCCTTCTTGGTCTCCCAGGTGGCATCCTCCACCAATTGTTCTCTCTACTGAACCTTCACTGAAGCTATATCCTTAGACCTCAGCTTTCTGACCTGACGACCCAAAATAGCCACTGGCTATACCTTATATGACATATCACCCTCGAGCTGAACCGTGTTGAAGTCCAAAACACGAGACGGGTCACCAACATACTTCCGGAGCATCGAAACATGGAACACCGGATGAATACTCGATAAGCTGGGAGGCAAGGCAAGTCCGTATGCCACTTCCCCAACCCTCTGAATCACCTCAAAAGGCCCAATAAACCGGGGACTCAGCTTTCCTCTCTTCCCGAATCTCATAACACCCTTCATGGATGACACCTTCAGCAACACCTTATCCCCAACCATGAAAGACACTCTCGGACCCTCCGGTCCACATAACTCTTCTGCCTAGACTGCGGCGTGCGAAGATGTTCCTGAATCAATTTTGCCTTACCCAACACATCATGAACCAAGTCTATGCCCAATAGCCTAGCCTCTCCCGGCTCAAACCAACCAACCGGAGATTTGCACCTCTTACCATATAAATCCTGATACGGAGCCATCTGGATACTCGACTGATAACTATTCTTATATGCAAACTCCGAGAGTGGCAGAAACTAGTCCCATGAACCCCCAAAATCAATGACACATGCACGCAACATATCCTCCAAAATCTAAATAGTACGCTCCGAGTGCCCGTCGGTCTGGGGATGAAACGCTATGCTCAACTCAACCTGAGTACCCAACTCTCTCTGTACGGCTTTCCAAAACTGAGATGTGAACTGAGTACCTCTGTTAGATGTGATAGGAACTGGAACCCCATGCAATCGGACAATCTCCCTAATATAGATCTCAGCTAACCGCTCCGAAGAATAAGTAGTACCAACAGGAATGAAGTGTGCGGACTTGGTCAGCCAATCCACAATAGCCCATATAATATCGAACCTCCTCGAAGTCTGTGGGAGTCCAACTATGAAGTCTATGGTGATCCGCTCCCACTTCCACTCCGAAATATCAAATCTCTGAAGCAGTCCACCTGGCCTCTGGTGCTCATACTTGACCTGCTGACAGTTGAGACACCGAGCCACAAACTCAACAATATCTCTCTTCATCCGCCTCCACCAATAATGCTGTCTCATATCCCGATACATCTTCGCGGCACCCGGATGGATGGAATACCGCGAACTATGGGCCTCAGCTAGAATCAAATCTTGAAGCCCATCCACATTGGGCACGCAAATCCTGCATCCTCATGACCGCATTATCACATATAACCACATCCCTGGCATTGCCGCGATGGACCCTGTCCTGAAGAACAAGAAAATGTGGATCATCATATTAGCGTGCTCTTATCTGATCATAAAGAGAAGACCTGGAGGCTACACAAGCCAATACCCGCGGAGGCTCTGATAGATCAAATCTCACCAACTGACCTGCTAAAGCCTGAAAATCAAGTGCTAAAGGTCGCTCTGCTACTGGAAGGTAGGCTAAACTCCCCAAACTCTCCGCTCTGTGAATCAGGGCATCGGCCACTACATTGTCCTTCCCCAGATGATATAAAATAGTGAGGTCATAGTCCTTGAGAAGCTCCAACCACCTCCTCTGATGCAAATTCAGATCCTTCTGCTTAAGCAGATGCTGCAAACTACGGTGATAAGTGAAAATCTCACAATGAACTCCACACAAATAATGACACCAAATCTTCAAGGCGTGAACAATAGCTGCTAGCTCAAGATCGTGCACTGGATAATTCTTCTCGTGCACCTTCAATTGTCTGGACGCATAGGAAATCACTCTACCATCCTGCATCAAAACTGCTCCAAAGAAACCTCTCGAGGCATCACAGTAAACTGTATAAGAACCTGAACCCGTAGGCAAAATCAATACCGGAGTTGTAGTCAAAGCTGACTTGAGCTTCTGAACACTCTCCTCATACTCCTCAGTCCACCTGAACTGAGCACCCTTCTAGGTCAGTGTAGTCATAGGTGATGCAATAGATGAGAATCCCTCGACGAAACGGCCATAGTACCCTACCAAATCAAGGAAACTGCGAATCTCAGTAGCTGATGGCGGTCTAGGCCAGCTCTGCACCGCCTCTACCTTCTTCGGATCAACCTGAATACCCTCACTAGACACCACGTGCCCCAAGAATGCCACTGAATCAAGGTCTGAAGCAAAACTCTCAAATGTTGCACATGATCCTCCCGAGATCGGAAATACACCAAGATATTATCAATGAACATGATGATGAAAGAATCTAGATAAGGCCGGAATACACTGTGTATCAAGTGCATAAAGGCTATTGGGGCATTGGTCAGCCCGAATGACATGACCAGAAACTCATAATGACTATATCTAGTCCTGAAAGCAGTCTTCGAGATGTCTGCCCCCGAATCTTCAACTGATGATAGCCGGAATGCAAGTCAATCTTAGAAAATACTCTGGCACCCAGCAACTGATCAAACAAATCATCTATACGAGGCAAGGGATACCGATTCTTCACCGTAATCCTGTTCAGCTGTCGATAATCAAAACACATATGCATAAAACCATCCTTCTTCTTTACAAACAACACCGTTGCACCCCAACGTGACACACTAGGCCGAATGAATCCCTTATCTAGGAGTTCCTGAAGCTGCTCCTTTAATTCCTTTAGCTCTGCTAGTGCCATACGATAAGGTGTAATAGAAATAGGCCGAGTGCCTGGCACCAGGTCAATACCAAAATCAATGTCCCTGTCAGGTGGCATGCCTGGCAGGTCTGCAGGAAACACGTCCGGAAAGTCACGGACCACAAGAACCAAACCAATAGCGGGAATCTCACCACTGACATATCTTACAAAAGCCATATATGATAAAAACCCCTTGTCAACCATACGGTGAGCCTTCAGGTAGGAAATCACCCGGCTAGGCACATAATCAAAAGAACCTCTCCACTCAACCCTCGGATATCCGGGCATAGCTAAGGTCACGATATTAGCGTGATAATCAAGAATGGGATGACACGGAGATAACCAGTCCATGCCCAATATCACATCAAAACTGACCATGCTGAGTAACACTAGGTCCACTCAGGTCTCACGACCCCTAATAGATATCACACAGGACCGATACACACGATCCATAATAACAGTATCGCCCACCGGAGTCGACACATGAACATATGTAACTAAAGACTCACGAAGCATATACTGAAAATGGGAAAAATATGAAGAAACATAGGAATATGTAGAACCAGGGTCAAATAGAGTCAAAGCATCTCGGCAACAGACTGAGATAATACATGCGATCACTGCATCGGAGGACATAGCATATGGCCTGGCTGGAAAGGCATACATACGGGCCTGACCTCCACCTACTCAACCTCCCCCTCTAGGGCAGCCTCTAGCTGACTGACTACCACCCCTGGTTGCCTGGGTGGGTGGTGAAGTAACTGGAGTTGAAGTCGAAGGCTGGCTCCTCAACTGAGATGGACCTCCAAGAAGATGAGGACATTGCCTCCTCATATGCCCGAACTTTCCATACTTATAACAGCTCCCTGGAGCTGGAGACTAGAACTGAAATGAAAACCTGGCACCAGAATGGCCACTAGGAGAACCATGCATAGAAGAGCCCTTGAACTGATGGTGCTCGAGCTGCACTCTGGGCTGGAAGGGTACAGCATGAAGAATGGCCTGGCTGAAAACCGCGGGGACCATGCCCCGAAGATGCACCACTATAGGCTGGGCAGCCTGACCGAGGAGGCCTGAATGAACGGCCCCTGCCATGCTGAAACTGCCCCCTTGATGGAGAAACACTAGAACCACCCGACCCACGAGGCCTCTTGGCCTCCCTCTCTACCCACTCCTGACGGTGAACCGACTCAATATCTCGAGCAATATAAATAACCTGCTTAAATGTAGCATCTGATACTCTCTACCGGGTCATGAAAAGGCGGAGCTGATAACTAAGGACATCTATAAACCTCCTAATCCTCTCCCTATCAGTAGGGACCAACTCAGTGGCATGACGAGCCAACTACGAAAACCATATCTCGTACTGTGTCACTGATAGCTCTCCCTGACGCAGCTGCTCAAAAATCCTGCGCTGCTCCTCCCTGTGTGACTGGGGTATATACTTCTCCAAAAGGATAGTGGAGACCTGTTTCTAGGTGGGGGGTGCTGAACCAACAGACTTACGCCTCTCAAAAGACTCCCACCAAGTGAAAGCAGCACAAGAGAACTGAAAAGTAGAAAATGAGACCCCACTGGTCTCCAAAATCCCAGCAGTACGCAACATCCTTTGGCACTTATCTAGAAAACTCTAGGCATCCTCTCCCTCAGCACCACTGAATGTCGGAGGCTGTAGTCTACTAAACCTCTCCAGCCTACGCTGCTCATCATCTGGCATAACTGGGACCACGAATTCCAGAACTGGAGCAACCGGCTGGGTTGGAACCGCCCCAGGTGTCTGTTGGCCCTGAGTAGCCTGCTCAGGTGTCCGAGAAACTGAAGTTTGACTGCCTCCCCCGGCCTGAGAAGTAGCGGCAACTGCTTGAGCAAGGGTGGTACACACCGTCAAGATCTGGGCCAAGGTCTCCTGAAGACCCGGAATAACAATAGGCACTGTCGGTGCCTGAGCCTGTCCCGCTGGAGCATCTGCGGCGGGAGCCTGATCCTGAGTAGTAGGGGGATTAACTGATACTGCCCTGGCTGCCGCACGGGCTAGACCCCCACCTCTACCATGGCCTCGACCCCTCGCTGGTCTAGCTGGTGGCTGATCGCCCTAATCGGTGGCGCGAGTCCTCACCATCTGTGAGAGAATGAAACAACAGAAGTTTAGACTTCCAAAACCAATCAAATGGCACGACATAATTCAAGAAAAATGAGATTTTTCCTAAGGGTTCTGCAGCCTCTTGAAGATAAGTACACACATCTCCGTACCGATCCACAAGACTCTACTAAACCTGCTCATGACCGTTGAGTCCTATGTAACCTAGGTTCTGATACCAACTTGTCATGACCCCAAATCCTAAGCTGGCCACGATGGCGCCTATCATGGAACTAGGCTAGCCAACCATTCCAGATTATCAAGATATCCTAAAATTTTACCAAAATTTAGGAGATTCTAAAAGAAAAATATCAGAAGGAGATAAACAAGTACACCATTTCCCAAAACCTGGAGTCAACTATCATGAGCATCTAAGACTAAAAATACAATGTACAATAATGTCTTGCTACAACCAATGTCTGAGGTACACAAGACCAAAAGAAACTATAATCTGAGGGAAGGAAAGGAGGTGAGCTGAGGACGCTGAGCAGCTACCTCTATCCTCGAAAAACTCTAAGCTCGTCCGGAAATCAACTAGTGGGATGCTCCGGTACCTGGATCTGCACACAGAGGTGCAGGGAGTAACGTGAGTACGCCAACTCAATATGTAATCAATGTAACTAAATACTTGAGTGTAGTGGCGAGCCACTTAAATCATATAAATCCATATAATGAATAACAGTGGAAATGAGCAAATCAAGTCAGAAATCTACAATTCCGAATATTTCATAAAACCCCGATTTTCATTTAAAAATCTCGTATGAAAACTTTTATCCAACATTTATTATCAGAGGCTCAGTGTAAAGAAGAGTGCAAACAACATTTTCATAGAATATAAGCCCCTCGGGCATAGTATCACTCACAATGAAACCTCTCGGGCAAGCCTCTTAGTCACTCGTGACTCCACTATCAGTATCTCATGCTCTCACATAACACTCGTACTCAGTAAGTACCATGAACACATACAACTGCTGTGGCGGGCAACCCGCTCCACTACATTTATATATATATATATAATTATACTGCTGTGGCGTGCAGCCCGATCCATCTATCTAACATATATCGCTATGGCATGTAGCCCGGTCCATATAAGAGTCGACTGCACTCACTGGGGGTGTACAGACTCTTGGAGGGGCTCCTTAAGCCCAAGCGTTATATCTGCTGCGGCGTGCAGCCCAATCCATATATATATTGATGCGGCGTGCAGCCCAATCCATATATATATTGATGCGGCGTGTAACCCGATCCATATATAACATATATTGCTGCAGCGTGCATCCCAATCCGTTTATATATAATCTATATTGTGGCGACGTGCAGCCCGACCCACATTATATATATAACATATATATTGCTGCGGCGTGCAGCCCGTCCTATAACTATCCTCACATACTCGGCTCTCGGCCTAACTCAGTCACCCTCACAAGCCACTAGGCCAATTTATTTCAACTCACGGAACTCAGCCCCAAATACTTTTCAGAGCTTTCAAAGCAGTGTTGTTGCCCCAAGATAGGAAATAGTTTTGAAGATTGACAATGGAACGCAGAAAAGAACCAGGTCCATCAGAGGTGACATAGACCAGCAGAGTCAAAGGCACATGAGTTGCACATGCATGAGATAAATTCTGGTAAAATTGAGATATCTTCTGATCAAAAAGATTGCAAAAACGAAATTGTAGAAGGACTCCTTATTCAATAAGAACAAAATCTAAGATAATGAACGATTTGTGGAAGTTTTGATTAACTAGAACTCTTTCACCAAGGAAGAGTAGCATTAGGATTCTAGCTAATTCCTTATCTACCAACTCCTATAAATTGCAGATTGTTCTTATTGTAAAGAGCCACACAAAAGCATAAATTTATCAAGAATTGAGAGCAAAATTCGTGAAGAAATTTTGCAAGCAGTTCGAGCCAAATTGGAGAGTGCGAATCTGGAGCTACTTGAACCAGCTAGAAGAACCAGTTCCATCTGTTGTCTTTTAGTCTAGTTTATTGTAGTACATGGTCTAAAATTGTACCTTTTTCCGCTTTCTTAGAAGCAAATTGTACTAGGTACTTGAGTTGTATCATTCAAGTTAGATTTAACTTGACGTAGTCACAACAGTTTGTGGTGTGTTGTTATAAGGGTTAGAGTTAATCATTAGGTTTACAAAAGAGTTTATTTTTTAAATGTTGTTGGCTCAGAGTTGTAGTGAAGTGTTTGGAGAAAATCCTACTGAGTAGTAGGTCGTGGTTTTTTCACCTTTTGAGCCGGGTGTTTTCCATGTAAAAATCTCTATGTTCTTTACTTTTTCTACATTTAATATTCCGCAACAGTAGGAGTTGAAACACATAGAAGAACAAGGTCCTTCTATCCAGTGCACGCAAAAAATTGGACACCACACAAATCACCCCCCCCTGTTGTCTGGTATTGACGTAGATAAACATAAATTGGTATCAGAGCAGGTTATCCTTGAAGAGGCTAACACATTAGGAAAAGATCAAGATGAGTGCGCTACCTGAAAAGTTTAAAGAGAAATCCACCACTAGGCCACCACTATTCAATGATCACTTGCAGATGACTGATGGATGCATCAAATGTGGTAAAAAGAACCACATGATAAAAAAATGTCCTATGTGGGAAGTCGAGTGGAAAAAGGAGAAATCTGAAAGAAGGAACAGGTTCATGACAAGAAGAACTACAACAAAAGCTCATCCAAAGCAATGGTTGTTGAACGAGCTCTTATAGCAGTTCGGGAATCTGAAGATGAACCTGATGAAGAATCTAAGATAAGTTTTTTGGACCTTAAGGATAAAGTTAAACTCCTTTCTAAAGATAGACTATTTGAATTTTTGCTAATTTTAATTGATGAATCTAAGAATATAAGTTCTGAAAAAGAATAGCTGTCAAAAGAGTGTAACTTTTTAATAGTAGAATGCAAAAATCTGGAAATAAATATTTGTAAAACTGAAAAGGAAAATACTACATTGAAGAACCAGGTTCATGCACTTGATACAACTATCTTAGAACTTAGAACTGAAAATCTGAAATTGAAGTTAGGAACAGGTAAAGAAATAGCTAGTGACACACAACTCTCACTAGAAAAGGATCTAGGAAAGGTACAATATGAGCTTTATAAAAAGGATGAAAAGGTAAGAACCCTGAAGGAGGACTTGACTAAGGTTAAGCATGAGCTAGACAGAACTTGTAAATGGAACAGGTCCTCTGATGCACTTTCATGACTACAAAAACATGATAATAGAAAAAAAAGAGGACTTGGCTTTGGGAACTCTACACCTAAGTGGGATTCCAAAGGCAAGTACATCACACTCCCTGAGAACAAGATTTTCACACACTGTGGTAATACTGGTCACTATAAAAGTGAATGCACTGCAAAGGAGAAGGCAAGTCAGAATAACAAAATTTTTGTTCTGGGGAAAAATAGGTTGCCAAGTTGGGCTAAAAAGAATGTGATTTATCCTTTTGCCTATAGAAAGGGACCCAAACTATTTTGGGTTCCTAAGACTAACCCGTGATTTCGTTTTGCAGTTTCAAGTGAAGGGGAGCAACAAAATATGGTACATGGATAGTGGCTGCTCAAAGCACATAATAAGAAGCAAGGACCAATTCCTTTCACTTGAGAACCTCAAAGGAGGTAATGTCTTCTTTGGAAATATGAAGAAAGTTGAGATCATTGGGGTTTATAAGGAACAAGATGATGAAGAGATTGGACTAACAAGAAACTCAAATGATGAAGTCACAGTCCAGCCTGAAGCAGCATCACATGAAGGAATAGGTGATGGAACAGGTCCTTCCACCCAGGGCAACGTGACAGGGGGAACTGACTAGAGAGGAACCGATCCTTAATCCTCGAGGGAACCTATCCATGAACCTATTCCTCAATAACAAAACCAGGAAGGAACATCCAAAGAAATTGACACTTCTATTGCAACATCCACGAAATTGGATATGGATAAACCCGGTTCATCTGTTAATCAGAAGATGTATAGGGGAATGATTAGCTCTTTGTTATATCTCACTGCTAGCAGACCTGACATTGTTTTCAGTGTAGGTATTTGTGTTGGATTCCAGGAATATCCAAAAAAGAGTCTCACTTAACTGTTGTTAAGAGGCTCTTGAGATACATAAAATGCACCACTGACCTTTGTCTATGGTACCCATAAGGTAGTAATTTCAACTTAGTAGGATATGATGATGCTGATTATGCAGCTTTTCTTTAATATAGAAGGAGCACCTCAGGTATGACACAATTTCTTGGCTCATGTCTTGTGTCTTGGGCCACCAAAAAGGTAAAATTCTGAGGGCTTATCTACCGCTGAAACTGAGTGTATTGTTGCTACCTCATGTTGTGCTAAATGTGGATCAAATAACAATTAATAGATTGCGGGATTGATGTAGGTTGTATCCCTATCTTTTGTGAAAACACTAATGCAATTAGTATGACCAAGAACCCGGTTCATCACAAAAGAACTAAGCACATAGATGTCAGACATCATTTTTTAAGGGATAATTATGAGAAGGGATTGATCAATATTGAGTTTTATGCTACTGATAAACAGATTGTTGATATCTTTACAAAATCACTGAGTAGAAAGCATTTTGAAAGGAACAGGTTACTATTAGGGATGATTAAGATCGCCTGATTGAACTAGTTCATAATGTACATGAAAAAAAAAAGAAAAAAGAAAGGAAAAATGAAAAAAAAAATTGGCTAGAAAATCAGGAATTTGTGTAAATAATCAGATTAACAATTACTTAGTCTCATACTTTAAAAAGTATACTCTTATTCCATGTTTTGATATGACTTACTGGTCACTAATGAAATTTTTTCTATCTCTGCAAATTGTGGCTTAGTCAAGACGATTCTGAAATGATGAACCTGGTTCATCGTGCTGGTTCATCTGAAAGGCGAGGTATGTGTTCTACACTCTGCACACTTTGAAATACCAATAATTAAATCATTAGCAGAACTCTACCCAAACTCAAAATCCTCAAAAGCTATCCAATTGACTTTGAACCCATTCTGTTTCAATAAGAATCCTCACCAAATTAAAATACCTAGATTCTAGGGAAGCCTTATTCGTATATTCAAAACTAAAATTTCTTTCAAGCCATCCCCTCCCTTACAAAACCATTCCCAAATTTCCGATGACTCTTTTAAGTCGGCGACTGAGGGGGAAGAAACTGGGTCTTTCGATTCTGAACAGGTAACTTATGTACCATAACCTTCTTCTGAGGTCATTTCTGAGGTTGTTGAAAACATAGAAAATAGGTTCATACCGGTTGGGTTGTTGGTAGATGTGGAAATGCCTGAGACAAGAAGGAGAGGAGGTGAAAATAAAATAGAAAAGAAAAGGAGAGTGAGGGAGTACAGAGTAATGACAAGGGGAAAAAGGAAGGAAGTGGTTGATTCTTCACCCACATCTGAATCTGTTTGAATGGCTATTTGTTGAGTTGATCCAGAGACGTAGGAAGAAAGTAGCAAGAACGCAGGGGGAAGTGAATCAGAAGAAGCCGCTGAAGGGTTAGTAAATCTAGGAAACACAGATGAACCTGGTTCATCTACTAAGGAAACCCTGGCGGATTTGCTGAAAACGTTAGGCGATAGTTACAATCGTAAGAAGAAAAGAACTCCTAAAGCTCAAACTTCTGAGACATCAAGAGCAAACAATAAAAGAAAATCCGCTCCGTCTGAGACATCCGATATTTCTCTTCTAGGAGGACGAACAACAAGGAGCAAGTTAAAGCAAAGTGAGGACGAGTTAAAAAAAGCTTTGAAAGGAGAGCAAGAAGAAAAGAGTGGAAAAAGGGAGAGAAAAGGTTGTTGAGCCTATTGAGGAAGTTGAAGTGGATGAGATGGACCTGGTTCATCAAATTGAAAAAGTGGCAGAGGTAGTGATTCAGACCCCTAAGCCCAAGAAATCCAAGACTTCCTCAAAGAAGTGTATATCTATTTCTAAGTCAGCTGAACCATCTATCTTGGCTAAACGAACCAGGTCTGCCATTTTTCCAAGCCTTAATTTCCTAGCCTGCCTAGAACTTTCAGTGACCCAGATTCAGATTTTTTTGTTTGTTGCTCATGTTTTAATTGTTTTTGTTTCATTTTGTGGATTATGGCAGAATCGTATTCTCTCTATCAATGAAATCTGATGGTTTTTGCTCTGATTCAGTATCTCTATTTTTTTATAGTATGAATTCTTATTTGATTATTGATGATTAATCCATGATTGCATATGTAGTTGCCCAAGTGGCCATGAGTAAGTGTTAAAAATCTGGGATTCACACAACTTGTTTTGTAACTTTTCGATGAAGCCAAAATGGGGAAGATAGGTTGTGCTATGAACATGTGAGATTTATAACCTAATGAACCAGTTTCTTTATGATAAATGCTTAATACTCTTATATGTGTCAACGTTGGACTAAGTTGAAGCAGGCCTGAAGCACAATGTTTGTCATCATCAAAAAGGGGGAATTTATTGGCCCAAGAAAGGAAATAGTTTTGAAGATTGACAAAGGAATGCCGAGATGAACCAGGTCCATCACAGGTGACATAGACCAGCAGAGTCAAAGGAGCATTAGTTGCACATGCATGAGATAAATGTATTCTGGTAAAAATGAGATATATTCTG
The DNA here is from genome assembly GCA_005239525.1 of Nicotiana knightiana. Classification (NCBI taxonomy): domain Eukaryota; kingdom Viridiplantae; phylum Streptophyta; class Magnoliopsida; order Solanales; family Solanaceae; genus Nicotiana; species Nicotiana knightiana. The sequence goes on along the minus strand of ML399304.1, from coordinate 67,550 downwards.
ATCGAAAATATTGCAAAAACGAAATTGGAGAAGGACTCCTTATTCAATAAGAACAAAATCTAAGATAAGGAAGGATTTGTGGAAGTTGAGATTAACTAGAACTCTTTCAGCAAGGAAGAGTAGCATTAGGATTCTAGTTATTCCTTATCTACTAACTCCTATAAATTGCAGATTGTTCTTATTATAAAGAGACGCACAAAAGCAGAAATTTATCAATAATTGAGAGAAAAATTGGTGAAGAAATTTTGCAAGCAGTTCGAGCCAAATTGGAGAGTGCGAATCTAGAGCTACTTGAACCAGCTAGAAGAACCACTTCCATCTGTTGTCTTTTAGTCTAGTTTATTGTAGTACATGGTCTAAAATTGTACCTTTTTCAGCTTTCTTAGAAGCAAATTGTACTGGGTAGTTGAGTTGTATCATTCATGTTACATTTTACTTGATGTAGTCACAACAGTTTGTTACGTGTTGTTATAAGGGTTAGAGTTAATCCTTAGGCTTACAAAAGAATTTATTTTGTAAATGTTGTTGGCTTAGAGTTGTAGTGAAGTGTTTGGAGAAAATCCTACTGAGTAGTAGGTCGTGGTTTTTTCACCTTTTGAGTCGGGTGTTTTCCACATAAAAATCTCTGCGTTCTTTACTTTTTCTGCATTTATTATTTCGCAACAGTACGAGTTGGAACACATAGAAAAACCAGGTCCTTCTATCCAGTGCACGCGAAAAATTGGACACCACACAAATCACCCACCCTCTTGTGTGGTATTGACGTAGATAAGCATCAAGTGTGATAATAGTGAAAGTAACAGCAAGTAGGAAACATGACTGAGTTTACAATTTACTAACATTATAGTGGTAGAATAGTGTAAAAGTATCCCTTGAGGGTCTAAACAGGTCGGCACAAGGCCCCAAATATGGAAAATACCCCGAGGGTCTAAACGGATCGGCACAAGGCCCCAGACATGGCTCACAACCCATAAACAAGTATAAACATCTGAAAGACATGATGTCGTAAGGGTTCAAATTGAATACGCGGCTTAATAGTCGCTACGGGATGGACCAAGTCAAAATCCCTATCGGTGCACGCCCCCATGCTCGTCACCTAGCATGTGCGTCACCTTATTTATCAACACAATAACAAATAAAGGGGTGTCATACCCTCAGGTTTAGAGTTACAATCGTTACATACCTCAAAACAGCACAAAAGCTACTCTGCGATGCGCTTGCCCCTTGAATTGGCTCCCAAATGCTCTGAATCTAACCAAAATCGGATAAGCATCATCAATATACGCTAACGGAACCAAACCCAATCAAAAGATACAAATTTTAACACAATTATCGAAATTCGGCCAAACCCGAGCCCCGGGCCCACGTCTCGGAATTCAATAAAATTTACATCACCAGAATCCTCATCCTCCCACGATTCTATACATACCAAAAACTCCACAATCAGACCATATTTGCCCATTCAAATCAACAAAAGAATTTCCAATCTTCCTCTCCATTTTTTCCAACTTTTTCCACTTTAATTCTTCAAATTACAAGCCTAATCCGAAAAAAATAGCATAGAAACGAGTTATATCGTCCGGGAAATTACCTCCACTGAAGACCCTCGAAGACCTTCTTAAATTTTCTCTCAAATAAGCTCCACCTGCATGCAACAATGGAAGAATAATCATTATTTCGCGGAGGCATTCTTTTATACTGTTCTGCCCAGTTAATCCGCACCTGCGGACCCGCACCTGCGGACCCGCACCTGCGGACCCGCACCTGCGGTCCCAGGTGCGCACCTGTGAAAACCCACTAACCGTCCAATTCTGGCACTTGCGGTCCTAGGTGCGCACCTGCGGCTTCACAGGTGCGGCCAACTCTTTGCACCTGCGGACTCCTCCTGCCTAGCCTCTTTTCGCACCTGCGCCAGAACCATCGCACCTGCGGCTGCCCATCCGCAGGTACGGCCACACCAGGATCTTAACACCAGCAACTATTTGCTACAAATTTCCCAAGTTCAAACCTCCGCCAACAATCCGAAATCAATCTCTAGGCCCTCGAGGCCCGGAAAAAACATACCAACACACCCCATAGCATCATTCAAACTTAGTGGAGCCTTTGAAACACTAAAAAGAACACGAAATCACCAAATATACCTCAAATTCAAGCCTATGAACTTTGAAACTTCTAAATTTCTCCAATGATGCCGAAACCAACCAAAACACATCCGATTAACCTGAAATTTTGCACACATATCCAAAATGACATTAGGAACTTGCTTCAACTGTCGGAATTCCATTCTGACCCTTATAACCTATTTTCCATTTCCGACCGAAAATCGCCAAAACTAACTTTCGCCAATTCAAGCCTAATTCTACACCGGACATCAAAACTTCATTCCGAACACACTCCTAAGTCCCAAATCACCTAACGAAGCTATCCGAGCCATAAAATCGATATTCCAAGGTCGTTTACCAATAAGTCAACTCCCAGTTGACTTTTTCAACTATTAAGCTAATTTAAGAGACTAAGTGTCTCAATTCTCACCACGACCACTCCGAGACCATCCGACCCAAGACAACATAATCAGGCTAAGAAATATATGATAAAGTAGAAATGGGGGAAACATGGATAATCTCACGAAACGATCGGTCGGATCGTTACAAATTTGCTCTTGAGAATTCCAGTCTCCAAATACATAGAACACACGAATCACCATATTTGATCCCAACTCCACTGCCAGAATGTCTAACACATCTCTCATACACAATCATCCCACGAGGAATACTTCTAAAATTCTTCCGCGCCACATAGCAAAATTTAAATATCAGCAGTCGATCAACCAGGAGAGTGCCGCAGTACCAGTGAAGTATCCATAAATCAAAGCACATTGCCCCTTCGAAAATGTATACTCTCATCAAGCTATACCAATTAGTAATACCATTTACCTAGTCATCTGAAACCGTCCATGTTGCCTACGAATTTATGACCTTCCCTCCAAAACTGAATTGTGATCTCGCTCATGTAAATCTCAATCCCACACAATACACTTCATATACCATGTCATCATGTGAAAAAAATGAGAACTTCATAGTCCAGTCCAAGTCACAAGCAACTACATACCCAATTAGCCAAGGACCTTGCATTTGGTCTCATCCCAAATAAAATCCCAGTACGAAACAGATTCCTCACGCCAGTAGGAAATATCCATCTCAAACCGTAGTAGAAACCATTGAGAACTCTTCGAAACCCATTTGCACATAACCAAGCTATCAGAACCGAATCTCTATAACTCAACCCATCCACGCAGGTCGCCAAAAACCAAGAGCACTGCCACGAAACACCTGTAGAGACTAGCCACGTCATAGGTACCCAAAGAACTGATTGTATCCATTATTGTGCTGACCTAACCTACTACCAAGCTGTCCTAATTCTCCAAGTCCTTTCCAAATTGCCTTAAAATTGATACTTCTCCTTGCTAGAACACCATGATCCTTAACCAAAATTCACCACACAAGAGACCCTAGTATAAAACCACAATGCCCTAAGGCCCATAAGTCGTTGACTTCTCTCTTAAGCACTCCGAAGCAACACAACCGTGAAACCCACTCTAAAGAGACCTTATGTGAACCTAAAATGGTTTCCTTCACCTTCTCGATGCTGAACTGCATAATCCACTATGGAATAAAAATGCCACAAGTCTCGGCACCATCCAATGCAAATATTAGGTCCTAGCTATATACCAATCCAAAATTCTCAATTTCTACATATAATTCTTGAATCCATTAGAACCATTCTCGAGAGTCATCCACTCTACTAAAATCTCAATTGCACCACCCCAAACGGGCTAAATGGCAGGTGCCTCATTGGCACGACGACACCCAAGGGAGCAACCTCACCTTAACGTGACCAAGCAAATTCCTACTCTATGCACACTACATCCTTCACGACTAACCACTCAACCATTCCATGACTCCCATATACCCATAGAGTGTAATATAACCCGTATCCAGAAGTTCCCTTACTCAAGTCATCCTCAATCTCAACCCCTGCAGTCATAACTTATTCACCAGTATACCTTAAACCGAAACCAATACAATACATAATCGTGCAATCAACCCGTCGATAGCAGACTCCCCCACTTGGCTCAAAGCCATAGATGAAAACACACAATAACTCACAATGCCCACACTCTATTACTGCCATAATACCGTAGCGGGATTCAACTAAGTCCTTCATGAGCTCCTGAACGCAAACCATCTAATACTTCAAATTATCTGCAAATCTTGCATTCACCCTTGTGATAGTCAAGCCAACTTCCACAAGAGACCCAAACTCAAATTGCAGCATATATCATTCACTAGTAAAATAAAACTCTCTACAAAACATCATAGAGATCACACAACCTCAGGACACCTCGCATGAGATAACCCATCTGCTCTGCCTCAAACTGACACTCTCTATACCCTTCCATAGTCACGACTACTACGCAAACATTTAATCTTCTTGATTCTGAACTCATCAACAAGACATGAGAATCTACTTCACTCCACAATTAAATAACATAAGAGATCCCTCAAACACCCATAACTCGAGACCATACGCCAAATCAAGACAGAATCAAACACCCAATAGTCCTTGCTACATCTCAAGTAAAATCTTCTTGTCCCATTCGAACAATCTGAACACATCTCGAAGTCACATCATACTCACCACATAGTCATCAATCAAAAATTCAACTATTAGGGACACCAACGAACATATAAGTCCCAAAAGCACGTGCTCACACAACTGAAATCTCTGATCTCAAGCTACCGCCACAACCTGGCCTCAAGCCCTCCAAACTGGCAAATCATCAGTATGCTAAAATCAAATCTCGCACCTCAACCATGGAATCCGAAGCCATTGTTGCACAGCTGATACTGAGCGCTCATGTGCGCATACGAATGCATGGATGTAATTCAAAGGGTTACGCTTCAAGCTGAATCAATACCACATGATAAGGAAATAAATATGGAAAGTATATCCTAAATTTCATGTAGCCTCTCGAAGATAGGTGTGGATGTCATCATACCTGTAAGACCCCGGAAAAATTTTTGCTAAGCAAATAGGATCCGGGGTGCCAGGTAGACTAATTATAATATTTTATGTGCTTTTAATATGATGTAAATGAATGGGATGTGGTGAATAAGTTTATGATTCATATAATAAGTAAGGTAGGGTCCAAGGAGAGGCCTAAGTCCAAGCCAAGTGGGAAAATTTCATAGTAGACTAAAATTCAAAAGCTACTTGCACTAGTCCACACTTTGAACGAGCATACATATGTATATATAGGGTATTATGTGATGAATAATATATAAAATGCAATTTCTTTGAGTCTAGTTTCCAACTCTTCAAACCTTTCGTCATTTGGACATTCCTACGCAAAGTTATGATCAAATTACCAACGGCTGAAAAAATGTGATCCTGTGTCAAATCTGCGACTGCATTTCATGTCGCATGTTGACTCTGCGATCGCAGATCAGGTCACAGACTGGGCCAGTGTTGCCCAGTTTTGGGCAGCTATTTTTCGATTCACTCTGCAACCCACATGTTTGTTCTGCGGTCCATTTTGCGATCGCAGACCCTGTTACGAAGGTTTATTTTTCCTATTTTTATAACCCGACCCCATTTCATAAATAGGTTTAGGGGCTTCATTTGGGGTCATTTTCTAATGGTTTTAGAGAGATATGAGACCATATATAGAGAGAGGAAGAAGGGGTCTAAGTTCATAATCACCCAAATCTTGCTCAAGCCTTCAAGAATCAAGGAAGATAACCTTAGATTGTCCTTCATCCGGGTAAGTCCTACTCCCAAAAATTTCATGCAAGAGGTTAGGGGTTCAAATATGTTGTGAGGGTTAGAAATAGGCCATGCATGTGGGACTAAGTTGTAGTATGTGATATTAAATAACCAATTTGGGTAGTTCATGTTAAAATTTGGGTGAGGGAAGAAGAAATTGCCATTTTTGAACCTTGTAGTCTACTTCACAAGTTAGGTGTTTGATGACTCCTAAGAAAGTTATACCATGGGTAATCTTCCTAATTATTAATCGATTTCCGCTATATCCTTATAGATTGTTATGGCTAGAGGTGTTGGTGTATTGTATAAACCTAAGTAAAAGCTCTTCGAGGTATGTATGGCTAACTTTAACCTTTGTAGAATCCTCTTGTTGGGTCCGAGCATACGGTATATGTACCTTGTTTGAAAATATGTGAATTGATGGTTCAAATGTGAGACGTAAGATTCTATTCTCTGATTGTCCTAGTTTATTGACATACTACCGTACTATATGAGATTGTGAAAAGTGTTTTGATGTGCCTATCTTATTATGTGCAAAGCTCGTAAATGCTCGAGGGTATCGATATGAAAGTATGTGTTAATGAATGAAAGAATGTTAACGTGCCCAAGTGTGGGAACGTATATAATGGCTAAAAAACCGTGCGCGGTAAGTAATGAAAAAGGGTATTGTGAAATTATGTAAATGAGTTGAATGATTATGGCAACACCGTGTACATGAATTACTGCTTGGTGAGAATTATGGTGCCTTGGGCCTAAATAAATAAAGTGTTGATATGAACTTGTGTTCCTTGAAATTATGATTCTTGTGATGTAATTGGTTGTGGTTGTTTTTATGGATTAAATTGTCAGGCTGGGTCGGGTTGCGCGCCGCAACACGAAGTAATAAGGTGTGGGTTGTGGTGATAAGGATAGATTAAATCATCAGGCGGGGTCGGGTTGCGCACTGCAACACGAAGTAATAAGGTTGATGGGTTGTGGTGATAATGGTGGCCGAGGTAATAAGGGTGGCCGAGGTAATAAGGATGGAATGTGATCATTATCACTATTGAAATGAAAATCTATGAAACTCTTGAATATGGTGATGTTGAAAGAGGAAACTGAGAGATTCTGAAACTTGTTGGTTTTGGTCGTGTCTTTCCACATGCATTGATTGATTGGTTCTATTACTGTCTCTTATTTGTATATTGTTTGATTGTACTTGGGATAAAGTTTTTTCATACATACTAGTACTATTCCACAGTACTAACGTCCCTTTTTCCGGGGGCGCTACATTTTCTTATATGAATATAGGTGGTTCTACAACGGGTAATTCAGTCCACCGTCAGTAGTGCTTCCTCTCCACTACGCAGTTGAATTGGTGAGCCGCATTTCCTCTTGGGGCCATGTGTGGTTCATGCCACCTTCTTTTGGGTCTATTTTGTATTGTAAGGTATTGCCGGAGCCTTGTTTCCGGCAAGTAAACTCCTAGTATTCTTAGAGGCTCCGTAGACACTATGTGGGTGTATATGTATATTTTGGGCAGTAGTTGTATTTGCTCGTAATCATGGTCCGTATTGGGAAGTGTTGTATCTATTATGTATGTTTTGGGAAATCTAGTATAATAATGTAAAATGAGAAAAAAAATTTGATTTATTGTGGTAATCACACACTTTTAAGCTTATCTCACTGTTTCACATAAATAATGTATGTTATGAACACGGGGCGACGCACTGGGTAGGAAAGGCAAACCAGGTCCGCTTGACTGGGATCATCCGGTTAGGCGCCGGTCTCGTCCCTCGATTTTGGGGCGTGAAAAACTTGGTATCAGAGCCTAAGGTTTTAAAGTGTCCTAGGATCTCTCGGGGCCGTGTCTAGTAGAGCCCATCTTTATCGGTGTGTTGTCGACCACATCTATAATTAGGGGGCTACATGGACATTTAGGAATTTCACCCTTCTTTGATACTCCAATCGTGCGTTAGAGCTCAAGTTAGGGAGTTAGTTTTCTCTCCAAGCCTTACTCTCAAAATGAGTAATCATGATACCACAATCCGCGTGGTAATGATTTTGCATTCGTGGACGAATGATCCTAAATGGGGGAGAATGTAAGACCCAGGAAAAAATTTTGCTAAGCAATATAGGATTCGGGGTGCCAGGTAGACTAATTATAATATTTTATGTGCTTTTAATATGATGTAAATGAATGGGATTTGGTGAATAAGTGTATGAGTCATATAATAAGTAAGGTAGGGTCCAAGGAGAGGCCTAAGTCCAAGCCAAGTGGGAAAATTTCATAGTAGGCTAAAATTCCAAAGCTACTTGCACTAGTCCACACTTTGAACGAGAATATCTATGTATATATAAGGTATTATGTGATGAATAACCTAAAAATTAAATTTCTTTGAGTCTAGTTTCCAACTCTTCAAACTGTTCGTCATTTGTACATTCCTACGCAAAGTTATGAACAAATTGCCACAGGCTGAAAAAGTGCGATCCTGTGTCAAATCTGCGATGGCATTTCATGTGGCATGTTGACTCTGCGATCGCAGGTCAGGTCGCAGACTGGGCCAGTGTTGCTCAGTTTTGGGAAGCTATTTTGCAATTCACTCTGTGGCCCACATATATGTTCTGTGATCGCAGACCCTGTTACGGAAGTTTATTTTTCCTATTTTTATAACCCGACCCCATTTTCATAAATAGGTTTAAGGGTTTCATTTGGGGTCATCTTCTACTGATTTTAGAGAGAGATGAGAGCATATAGAGAGAGAAAGAAGGGGTCTAACTTCATAATCACCCAAATCTTGCTCAAGCCTTCAAGAATCAAGGAAGATAACCTTAGATTGTCCTTCATCCGGGTAAGTCCTACTCCCAAAAATTTCATGCAAGAGGTTAGGGGTTCAAATATGTTGTGAGGGTTAGAAATAGGCCATGCATGTGGGACTAAGTTTTAGTATGTGATATTAAAGAACCAGTTTTGGTAGTTCATGTTAAAATTTGGGTGAGGGAAGAAGAAATTGCCATTTTTGAACCTTCTAGTCTACTTCACATGTTAGGTGTTTGATGAAATTCCTAAGAGAGTTATACCATGGGTAATCTTCCTAATTATTAATTGATTTCCGCTATCTACTTATAGATTGTTATGGCTAGAGGCGTTGGTGTATTGTATAAACCTAAGGAAAATCTCTTCGAGGTATGTATGGCTAACTTTAACCTTTTTAGAATCCTCTTGTTGGGTCCGAGCATACGGTATGTGTACCTTGTTTGAAAATATGTGAATTGATGGTTCAAATGTGTTGAAACATAATATTCTATTCTCTGATTGTCCTAGTTTATTGACATACTACCGTACTATATGAGATTGTGAAAAGTATTTTGATGTGCCTATCTTATTATGTGCAAAGCTCGTAAATGCTCGAGGGTATCAATATGAAAGTATGTGTTAATGAATGAAAGAATGTTAATGTGCCAAAGTGTGGGAACGTATACAATGGCTAAAAAAACGTGCGTGGTAAGTAATGAAAAAGGGTATTGTGAAATGATGTAAATGAGTTGAACGATTGTGGCAACACCGTGTACATGAATTACTGCTTGGTGAGAATTATGGTGCCTTGGCCCAAATAAATAAAGTGTTCATATGAACTTGTGTTCCTTGAAATGATGATTCTTATGATGTAATTGGTTGTGGTTGTGGTTATGGATTATATTGTCAGGCGGGGTCGGGTTGCACGCCATAACTCAAAGTAATAACGTGTGGGTTGTGGTGATAAGGATGGATTAAATTGTCAGGCGAGGTCGGGTTGCACGCCGCAACACGAAGTAATAAGGTTGATGGGTTGTGGTGATAAGAGAGGCAGAGGTAATAAGGATGGAATGTGATCATTATCACTATTGAAATGAAACTCTTGAATATGGTGATGTTGAAAGGGGAAAAGGAGAGATTGTAAAACTTGTTGATTTTGGTTGTTTCTTTCCACGTGCATTGATTGATTGGTTTTATTACTGTCTCTTATTTGTGTATTGTTTGATTGTACTTGGGATAAAGTTTTTTCATACATACTAGTACTATTCCACAGTACTAACGTGCCTTTTGCCGGGGGCGCTACATTTTGTTATATGAATATAGGTGGTTCTACAACGGGTAATTCAGTCCACCGTTAGTAGTGCCTCCTCTCCACTCCGCAGTTGAATTAGTGAGCCCCACTTCCTCTCGGGGCCATGTGTGGTTCATGCCACCTTCTTTTAGGTCTATTTTGTATTGTAAGGTATAGCCGGAGCCTTGTTTCTGACAAGTATTGTATAAACTCCTAGTACTCTTAGAGGCTCCGTCGACACTATGTGGGTCTATATGTATATTTTGGGCGGTAGTTGTATTTGCTCATAATCGTGGTCCGTATTGGGAAGTGTTGTATCTATTATGTATGTTTTGGGAAATCTAGTATAATAAAATAAATGAGAAAAAATGGATTTATTGTGGTAATCACACACTTTTAAGCTTATCTCACTGTTTCACATAAATAATGTATGTTATGAACACGGGGCGACGTGCTGGGTAGGAAAGGCAAACCAGGTGCACTTGACCGGGATCATCCGGTTAGGCGCCGGTCTAGTTTCTCGGTTTTGGGGCGTGACAATACGATCTGCAAGACTACTACACACTTGTTCATGACCTGTAGAACCTATGAACCTAGAGCTCTGATACCAACTTGTCACGACCCCAAATCCACTAGTCGTGATGGCACCTAACTCAACCCGCTAGGTAAGTCAACTAATAACTATCAAATACCAATAATATTAATAAGACAATTAAACGAAAGTAATTCAGAAAATTTTATACATCTCCCAAGGACTAGTAATACAAATCATGAGCTTCTAAGAATAGAATTCACAAAACTAAAATGAAACAAATACATCTTCTGTTTGAAAAGTACATAAACATGATTTTATAGATCTAAAGCTACCACGAACAAGGGGCAACTACAACCGGGATGCAGGTACATCTTCAATCCAGCTCCCATCGAGCACAACAACATCAGCATCAAACATCTGCATGCAAGGTGCAGAAGTGTAGTACGAGTACAACCGACCCCATGTACTCAGTAAGTAACAAACATAACCTTAGATTGAAAGTAGTGACGAGCTAACACAAGGTCGGGTCCAATACCGATATTCCACAACAGTTTATAACAGCATAGTACAAGTAATAAAAGAGGTATCTCAGAAGTAAATTGCTCCGCTCGTTCACAGTTCCCGAAAATAGGCATAATTTTCAAATATTTCAGTGAAAAACCAAATCTTTTACCGAAAATGCAAAAATACGAGTAAGTTTGAAAACTATGATTTTTCCCAAAAATCCTTTCAATAATAAGTAAGATGTTTCATTTTCAGATAGCATGAGAAAAGTGCGTCTCTATGCCTACATGTCAAGATACAGGTAAAATCATAAATGTCCCCAAAATTGGGTAGTAGAAGGAAATGCATCTCTATGCAAGTATCTCAAGTACGCATGACAAATGAAATGCATCTCGATTATGAGATCTTGTACTCACACTCTCAGAGTACTCAATCTCAGTGTCTCGCATTCTCTCACTATGCTTAGCACCCTTAATCACTCAGCATTGTACAATACATGTTGCGGGGTGCATCCCAATCCACATATATATAGTCGACTGCGCTCACTAGGGGTGTGCAGACTTCGGAGGGATGCCTTAAGCCCAAGCGCTATATCGCTGCAGCGTGTAGCGCGATCCCATAAAATTAATCAATATATTATTGCAGCATGCAACCCGGTCCCATAAAATGTAATCAATATAACATGATGCGGCGTGCAGCCCTGATCCTAAGATATCACTCTCACTCAGTCCCTCGGCCTCACTCAGACATCAATCTCTCCAATGTCACTCACGGGCTCACGATTTCATGAAACTAGCCTGACAACAATGATATGATGTATCAATAAATAATAACTAAGACTGAGATATGGTATGAATGCATGGATATAACTGAGTACGAAATATCAATGAAATCAGTGAGATGACAGTAAGAAACAACCGTTATCGATCCAAACAGTATCGGCATAATGCCTAAACATGATATCTAGCATGATTGACAACTGCACTACTTTATCATATGGTAAAAACACGGATATCAACAAAGTACGACCACTATACAGTGGCATGAAAGCAACAGAGTACGAATCAACATGGTGCACACCCACACGCCCGTCACCTAGCATGTGTGTCACCTCAACACCAATCATATAACACATATTACGGGGTTTCATACGATCATCACTAAGTTTAGACAAGTTACATACATTGGACGAGCCAATATCAATACCGAGCGAGCCAAGCGATGCACAAAAGATTCCATCACGTGTGTAGCGACCTCGGAACGATTCAAAACTATCCAAAAGCAACTGAAATACATCAAATAAAGCCCAAGGAAACAATTCCAAATGATAAAGATCGAATCCTTAATCAAAATCCAAAATCGGCCAAAAATCACACCAGAGCCCGCGCCTCAAACACCATCAAAACTCACAAAATCTGACAACCCATTCAATTACGAGTCCAACCATACTAGTTTTTCTCAAATCCAACTCCAATTCGATGTTTAAAATTCAAATATTCATATTATGAAATATTACGACAAAACCCCAAAATTTCTCTTTAAATTCATCAACCAATTGCTAAAAATGAAAACAGATTCATGAAATATGGTGAACATTTACCCCAATTTATATGGTGAAATTTGCTCCAAAAATTTCCTCAATCCAAGTCTCACATCTCAAAATATGAAGAAAAGACCAAGGCCCTCGATTTAGAGCTTCTGCCAACATTTTCGCACCAGCGGCTCTTTAGGCGCTTCTGCAACATCGCTTCTACGACATAACATCCGCTTCTGTAGAATCAACTGAGGACTCGACCCTCGCACCTGCGTACAACATATCTTCTTCTGCATCATCGCAGGTGCGAGCCACCATCTGCACCTGCGAAAATACCTCATTCTTGCGCTCCATCACCTCGCACCTGCACATCCGCATATGCGCCCAAATCTCCGCTTATAAGGTCTTCCTCACCCAGCACTTTCCTCGCCTCTGTGACGCCTTTGTCGCTTCTGCGGCCATCACACCTGCACAATACCCATCGCAGGTGCGGAACACCAGAACCAACAGCTTAGAAAAAATCCAAAAATGAAATGAAATGATCTGAACCTCGTCTGAAACTCACCTGAGCCCCACGGGACCTCGTCCGAACATGCCAATAAGTTCAATAACACAATATGGACCTACTCGAGGCCTCAAAACACACATAACAACATCAAAACGATGAATTACAACTCAAATCGAAATCTATGAACTTTGAACCTTTCAACTTCAATAACTCGTGCCGAAATATAGCAAATCAACCCAAAATGAACCCAAATTTTGCACACAAGTCCCCACTGACATAACAAAGCTATTCCAATTCCCGGAACCACAATCCAGATTTGATATCCTCAAAGTCAAATTTCGGTCAAACTATTGAACTTTCCAAACCTTCAAATCTCCAATTTTCCTATTTGAGCTGAAACCTTATAAAAACATTCAAATGCAAATTTGAGAACACGCTCGAGTCCAAAATCACCATTCGGAACTTACGGAACCATCATAACTCCGTTCCAGGGCCAAATTCACAAAAAGTCAAACTTAGTCAGCTCTTTCAACTTAAAGCTTCAACAATGAAATTCATTCTTCCAAATCGATTCTGAATAACCTGAAAACCAAAACTGACGATTCAAATAATTCACAATACATCATACGGAGCTACTCATGCCCGTAAACTACCGAGCGAAGTACAAATGCTCAAAATGACCGGTTGATCATTACATAAGCAGATACAGATGCAAGGCCCGGTGTGATCCAGGACCCCGAGGAAAACGAAACTATTAAAACAAATATGAAAGAACTCGAAGTTGTTGTGTTATTCGTTCACTAGCCTGACAGAAAAGTCTATGTTGGGACAAAACTAAGTCCGGAGTTAAAAAGTAAGTTAATTGAATTTTTACGCAGTAATGCTGAGTATTTTGCCTGGTTGCATAAGATATGATAGGTATCCCACGTAGTAATGTTGAGTATTAAATTATGAGGTAATGACTCATAAGTTAAATGGAGATCCATTACACCCTCTGGTGAAGCAAAAAGAAGCGAAAGCAAGGAACATTCAAAAATCAGGTAATTCAAGAGGAGGTAAAAAAAATTCTAAAAATTATTTTAATCGGTAAGGTAAAGTACCCTGACTGGTTAGCAAATACTGTTGTAGAGCCAAAGGAAAATGGAAAATGGCAAGTATGTGTAGATTTTAGTGATCTAAATAAAGCATCCCCCAAAGATTCATTCCCTATACCGCATATAGATCAACTAATTGATTCTACTGCTGGTAATGAACTTTTAGTTTTTTAAATGCTTATTATGGATATATTAAAATAAAAAAGGATCCCCTAGACGAGGATAAATCTTCTTTTATTAAAGATAGGGGGACTTATTGCTACAAAGTCATACCTTTTGGCTTGAAGAATATTGAAGCTCCATACCAGAGGTTGGTGAACAAAATATTTCAAGAACCTTTGGGGAAAACCATAGAAGTCTACATCGATGACATGTTAGTAAAATCAACAGCAAAAGAAGATCATCTTAGGAATTTGAATTAAACCTTTGACAAACTTCGCAAGCACAACATGAAGTTGAACCCGGAGAAAACGCCTTTGGTATAGACTGAGGTAAATTTTTAGGTTTTCTTGTCTCTATTAGGAGGATTGAAGTAAATCCAGCTCAAATTAAAGCAATCAATGAGATATCGGATATACTCACAAGTAAAAAGTAAGCATAAAGGTTAACTAGGAGAGTAGAAGCTCTATGGAGATTCATATCTAGATCCTCAGTGAAGTGTTTAAAATTCTTCTCATTATTGAAAAAGTAAAATTAGTTTGAATGGACCGGTGGCTGTCAACAAGCTTTGAAAGATTTGAAAGCATATATATCAAAAGTGCCTCTGTTGTCAAAGCCAAGGAATGGAGAAAGATTACTCATCTACTCAGCTGCATCAGGAGTAGTGGTAAGCGCAGTATTGGTGTGAGAAGAAAAAGGTATGAAGTATGTTAGTAAGTCCTTTTTGAATGCTGAGAAACGATATCCTCATTTAGAAAAACGAACACTAACCTTAATAATGACAACAAGAAAGTTAAGACCTTATTTTTAATATTATCTTATTTCCGTCCTAACTACTTTTTCATTAAGGAATATTTTACACAAACATGAATTATCAGAAAGATTAGCTAAATTGGCAAAATAGCTTAGTGAATATGATATTGTTTATCATTCTCGAACTGCAATAAAGTCACAGGTACTAGCAGATTTCAGTTCGAGCTTACTTCCTGAAGCTGAATGAGGTACGGGTATTTACCAGATATAATCTGGGGACCTGGACATTATACACTTATGGATCCTCAAATGTAAAAGGAGAAGGTTAGGGTATTGTTTTAATTTCACCTTCAAGGAAAATTATTAGGAAAGCAATAAAATGTTACCCTATAATTAAAAATGAAGTCGAATATGAGGCGGTGATTGCACGCTTAGAACTTGCAGATGGGGATGTCACGACCCCAAATCACAACTGTCCGTGATGGCACCTATCATGATACTAGGCTAGCCAATTTACTGAAATTTATGAAGAGATTTTCCATTTAATACATCAAATATCCGAATTTTCATAATAATTTTGTTTCTTAAGCATTTCAAAATCAATAAAAATGATTAGAACATCTAAGCACAGTCCCAACATCTGGAGTTGAGCGTCTAAGAGATGATACAGTCTAATACAAATCCTCTACTACAACAAGACTGAGAAGTAAAGTAAAATGATAGGGTAGGAAGAAGAAAGAGTAGGCCACGGACGTCGAGCAGCTACTTCACGATCTCCGAACAATGCTCCAAATGGGGTAGCTCAACTATCGCTCTACCCTGGTACCTGAATCTGCACACAAGGTGCAAGGAGTAACGTGAGTACGTGATGCGAGGAAAGAATTCATAGTTTAACATGTTATATACCTTACATTTTTTGTGCGTTAATGATAAAAATACACTTTTTATGTGCATAATGGAGTCTATTTCATGTGTAGGTGAATTGGAGATGGAAACCGTGCTAAATGGATGCAAGTACATCAAAAATACGCTCAAGAGGCAAGGATGAGTGCACCGGGCTATAGCCGGGCGCCAGAGCCCAAACGTCTGACCCTGCCTGGCGTTAGCCAGTCGTTAGAGCTGAAACGCCTGCCTTAGCCTGGCGTTAGCCAGGTGCCAGGGCCCAAACGCAGGCCCCTGTTCCGGTTAAATTCGAGTTTTGAAGAGCTTAAGTGTTTCCCGGTTGGAATAGAAGTCCCCTACACGGTTAGGGTATATCCCAAACATATAAATAGACCCCAAAACACAACTTGAAGAGGATTCGAAAGAGGAAGTCATCAAAGTGAAGGAAAACCTGTGGGATTACTACTCAGCAAAGCAAAAACATTGATTTTTATCTCCTTAGTTCATTACTCTGTAATTCAATTATGCAAGTTATTTTAGATTTGATAATTATGAATATGAGTAGCTAATTTTCTTAATCTAGGGTTTTGGTGGAACCCGTTGGGGGACAAACTTATGGTGGTATTAATATAGTTTTGATTGGTTGTTTAATCTATATTTGTTCAACTACGTTCTTGTTGTAGTTAATTGAATGGCCATCAATTAGCTGGGCCTATTTAGTATGCATCTACTTGAGAGAGAGTGCATATTTAGGTAATTGTTTGAACAACACCACTCCTAGAGTATAGACGGAAGTCATAACCGAGGGTTTAGAAGTTGGATTAGAAATAACGATACTTCGGGTGCAATCTAAAGTGAACTGTAATGCAATCTAGCTAGCGTAACTTGATAGAGTGCGACTAGTAAATTATCATAATTACTTGAGAGAGATTTATGGTAGATAGAATGATCATGATTGATATAGAGAATTAGTCAAGTTATAGGAAATATCTGAGAAGTAAGTTCACCAACGGGGGATACCATAACCTTAGACCTTTATTATAATTGTTTAAATCAAATTGTTAGTCATTGTTAGTTTATCATTATTGCCAGTAGAAATAATAATAAATCACCAATTGATATTCAAAAGTCTTGAGAAAACTGATTAAGTAAAGTTTTGTATTCTGACGGCTTGATTGATACGTAAGTTCCCTGTGGGATCGACTCTGGGCATAATACCCCAGATTATATTTGCAACGCCCGCTTAGACTTTTATAAGACATAGTTGAGCGTGATCAAATTTTGGCGCCGTTGCCGGGGAATTAACGGTATTATCAATTGAGTTAGAAGAAATACAAAATTCTGAAATATAGTCAATTTTCTTCAAATTTTCGTTTTCACATTGGAAGTTTAACGTTTGCTAACGTGTTGCAGGTGCATGCCTAGAAACTCATCGAGGACTGGTGAAGCAATTGAAGCCTTATCAGACCCCGAGAAAGTTTTCAGGGCCATAAACCGGACCAACCGGAAAAGCAAACATCAACCACAAATTGAACAAATTGAAACCGACATGGAAGATGCACATAACCGGAACAATCATGGGGATGATGTGGTAGACCCAGTCGCTCAAATAGGGGCAGAGGCTCCTTTATATGGCTGGGCACAACCCACAGCTGAGAATTTAGCCACAGCAATACTGGTTCCTCAGATACAGGCCGAGTCCTTTAATATAACAATTAATATGCTGCACCTATTGCAGAACAAAGGGCTATTCTCAGGGTCATACATTGAAGACCCCCAGCAGCACTTGAAGAACTTCCCGTCAATCTGCAAAATNACTTGGCTAAACTCACTCCCCATCAATTCCATTACCACATGGGAGGAGTTAGTTAAGCAATTCGTGAACAAGTTTCACCCACCCAACAAGACTGCCCAACAAATCGATTAAATCTTAAGCTTCCGACAGAAATCAGCCGAAACCTTACAAGAGACTTGGGAGCGATTTAAGGGTATGTTGGTTATCTGTCCACATCATGGTATTCCAGAGAAAATGTTAGGGCAGCGTTTCTATATGGGTTTGGCAGATACGGTTAAACAAAATGTTGATGCTTCAGCTGGTGGAGCATTCCTGAGCAAAACGTGGAGAGAGAGTCAAATCTTACTTGATAAAATGGCACAGAATTCAGGATGGACAACAAGGAATCCACCCATTACTCATGTAGTTCATTCAGTGCCATTCGATCCATCTAATACCATTGCAGAAAACGTGGCCACCTTGATAACACAAATGAGTATACTTACTAAGAAGGTGGAAAAATTGTGACAAAAATAGCAGGTACACATCGTTGACACAACCAATGGGGGCTTATGCACATCATGAATTAGTCAACCACTTGGTAACCATTGGAATGCAGAATGTGATAACCCTCCTCATCCAGAAAATATGAATTATGTGACAAATTATGAATGTCAGAGACAAGGGGGGTAAAACTGGGGTCAACAAGTTCAACCATATAGGCCTCCTCACCAACAGTAGAATGGTGGAAATATGGGCACCATGAGACCACAAGGCAATGCAGCACCATGTCAGAGACCGTACGGTTATAACCATCAAAATCAGCAACAATCATACTACCCTCCTCAGCATCAACAAGGGGGAAGGCAAGAAGATGGGTTTTCACGGTTGGAAGCTATGATGCAGCAGGTGGTTGGGTCAAATACCAAAATCAATGAGAGAGTAGATGCACATGATGCAGCTATTAAAAATATTGAAGTACAGTTGGGGCAGATTTCAAATGCAGTTAACAATCGTCCTTGCGGAACTTTACCTGCTGGTACTCAGGTGAATCCAAGGGACCAGGGCCCAAAATAATTAATGGAAGTGACCCTCCGCAATGACAGAGACCTGGACCTAGAACAAGAAAGGAGGCATGAAAGTAGACAGACAAACACATTGGTACAGGTACCTAATGAAATTGATGACTCTACCCCATTGAGTGTGGGCACAGTACAACCAGCTGAAGTTGAAGTTAATAAACAAGGCGAAGTTGAGAAAGAACTTGAGGAAATCCCAGAGCCAGCAGTTGAGGTGGTAGTGGAAAAGGAAAAAGAACAGATAACAGAAAAGAAAAGAGCACCAGCTCCATTCCCCCAAAGGCTAGCAAAATATCAGAAGGATGAGCAGTATAAGAAATTCTTGGACATGCTAAAACAGATACAGGTAAATATTCCATTGATAGATGCATTGAAGGAAATGCCTGGCTATGCTAAAATGATGAAGGACTTAATGTCCAGAAAATTTGATTTCCAAGACCTGGCTACTGTCACTCTTACTCAGACTTGTAGTGCAGTGGTGACACGTCCTATTGCTGAAAAGTTGGCTAACCCAGGGAGTTTTACAATTCCTTGTACTATTGGCAACTTCTCTTTCGCCAAAGCCCTATGTGACTTGGGAGCCAGTATTAATCTCATGCCACTGGCTATATATAAAAGATTGGGGATTGGTAGAGCTAGGCCTACTTCCATGCTGTTGCAACTTGCTGATAGGACGGTAAAGAGACCGTCAGGTATTCTAGACGATGTGTTAGTGCATGTGGCGAAATTTGTATTCCCTGCTGACTTTGTGATCCTAGACTGCCGAGTAGATGAGAAAATTCCCATAATTTTGGGAAGGCCATTTTTGGCCATAGGCAGAGCACTCATCGATTGTGAAACTGGTGAGCTTAAGATGAGGCTTAATAATGAAGAAATCACATTCAACGTGCAGAAGTCTATGAGGCGACCAAGTGAGTTCGCTAATTGCTCTCTTATTGATGCCGTGAACGTGATACTGGAAGAAGATGATGCAGCCTTAACTGTTGGGGATCCTTTGGCTGCATGTTTGATGAACTTAGATGATATGAACGGTGAGGAATTAGCAGAATGGGTATTAGCATTGGAAGGAAAAGGGACATGGTCGCGGGTTCTTGAAATTGAACCATTACACTTGGAAAAGAGAGAGAACCCACCAGCCAAGCCCTCAGTTGAAGTACCACCCAAATTAGAGTTGAAGCCTTTACCAGCGCACCTCAGGTATGCATTTCTTGGACCTAACTCTACATTACCGGTTATTATATCATCTGGGTTGTTAGATGTGCAGGAACAACAACTATTACAGGTACTTTCTGAATGCAAGACTGCCATTGGCTGGACGATGGCAGACATCAAAGGGATCAGCCCAGCTTATTGCATGCATAAAATTCTCTTAGAAGAGGGGCACAAACCGTCTAGGGAACACCAAAGACGGTTAAACCCAAATATGAAGGAAGTGGTAAAGAAAGAAGTGATAAAGTGGTTAGATGCGGGAATCATTTTCCCGATCTCCGACAGCAGCTGGGTTAGCCCAGTACAGTGTGTACCAAAGAAGGGGGTATGACAGTCGTAAGAAATGATAAAAACGAGCTGATATCCACTAGAACTGTTACGGGTTGGAGAATATGCATGGATTATAGAAAGTTAAACCTTGCCACCCGCAAAGACCATTTCCCACTTCCCTACATTGATCAGATGCTCAACCGGTTAGCAGGAAAATCTCACTTTTGTTTCCTTGACGGGTATTCGGGGTACAACCAGATTTCCGTTGCCCCAGAGGATAGAAAAAAGACCTCTTTCACATGCCCATATGGGATATTTGCTTTCCGAAGAATGCCATTTGGCCTCTGGA